>CM060973.1:8355792-8548292 GCA_030765045.1 Tenodera sinensis | reverse complement strand
TCTCCTGGGATCGAACCTTGATGAGAGGCGACCAGTTTAACTACTCAATCACGGCGCCGCCACAAATTCCAGACAATCTCGTAACTAAAACTTCACCAAACAGTGGAGTTTGGTTCTCATTATAGTAAGGCGCTACTGAATTTGGTTCCAGCTTCCTTCAACCCGTTGCGGTAATTATTTAGAATTTTAATTATTTAGTACGCCTACATTCCTAAATTGTAAAATCTACACTTTTTTTAACTCTCCAAGAAAAGAAGTGTAAAGGGAAAAGCAAATTTTGTGTATTTAACCTAGTACTTGACAAACTCACTCTGTCCTGCTCTGTCCTATTTGATCCCAAACCATCCTATTTTACTACTCATACTGCACTACTATAGAGTTCTTCATTTAAAACCTAACGGGCACACAGCATTTGTTCTGCACATAGAGTGTGTTAATGCTGTTGGAACTATATAAACCGAAACTTATGGCAGTGATCTTATAAAATTGTATATTTATGTAAAGCTGTAGTACAGCAATGTTGTTAATTAAGTTCAGCCTATTCTACTTATAATGAAAGTGCAATTAATTATTTTTATATGATAGAAGAGGTAATTTGAATGATGGGCTATGTGACATAAATTCAACCCACTGGATTTACTTCCTATTGTCACCGCGCCCGCCGCATCTAATTGCCGACAACAGCAGTATCATCCATCGCATTATTGTTGGCACTACCGCAAAGGAACCGAAGGAAAGAGACAGAGCATGGCCGCATTGTTGGAGCGCTTGCCGAAAGAGAGAAAAGGATAGAGACTTCGAGAATCTTCTCTGCTTTGTATTTCACCGCAATAACTGAACTTTCCAGAATAGTGCCTGGGAGATATAAATAGCGGTAAAGTGCGACAGAAGGGAGTCAGACGTATGTGAAGCGTTGAGTAGTCGTGCCGACGGAGAGGACAGACGTATGTGAAGGTTGAGGAGTCGTGCCGACGGAGAGGACAGACGTATGTGAAGGTTGAGGAGTCGTGCCGACAGAGAGGACAGACATATGTGAAGCGTTGAGTACTCGTGCCGACGGAGAGGACAGACGTATGTGAAGGTTGGGGAGTCGTGCCGACAGAGAGGACAGACATATGTGAAGCGTTGAGTACTCGTGCCGACGGAAGGAAGAGACGTATGCGAAGCGTTGAGGAGTCGTACCGACGGAAAGAAGAGACGTATGCGAAGCGTTGAGGAGTCGTACCGACGGAAAGAAGAGACGTATGCGAAGCGTTGAGGAGTTGTACCGACGGAAAGAAGAGACGTATGCGAAGCGTTGAGGAGTCGTACCGACGGAGAAGAGACAGTTTTGTGACGAATTTGGAGCCGTGCTGTGAGTGAATCGGAAAAGACTTTCTTGCTGTTGCAACGAGTGTAAAAAGTTACTGTTTACGGAAATAAAAGTGTTTCTTTATCCCGACTACATCTGTCTCCTTTACCACCAAAAAGTCACACTGGTGTCAGAAGTGGGATCCGTCGAATTGCTTCTAGTTTCGTTACATCGTCGTTAGAAGTTGCAACGTTAGAACCAAGATGGAGGGAGATTCGGAAACCAGGATGATGGCAATGATGAAAGAATTATTCGCCGAAATGAAGACGGCAAACGACAACCTCGCTACCAAAATGGAAACGAGAAACGACAACCTCGTTGCCGAGCTGAAAGAGATGAAGACGGCAAACGACAACCTCGCTGCCGAGCTGAAAGAGATGAAGACGGAGCTATCGGCGAAAATTGACGGCGAACTGATTGGCGTGACGGAAGACGTGGAAGAACTCGGCGAAAAGGTTGAAGACCTCTGCCAGCACGTGGACGTCGTGGAGGACGACGGGGAACGTCTTGGCGCCCTGGTAGTAAGAGTTGACGAGAGCGTCAAAGTACTGGATGCCAGGGGCAGACGGGATAGCACGGAGCCGGGGAGGGAGCACCTAGTGGCCGAGGCGACAGTTGCGCCCGTTTCAGATGATATGACGGAAGACGTGGAACAACTCGGCGAACTGATTGGCGTGACGGAAGACGTGGAACAACTTGGCAAACTGACTGGCGTGAAGGAAGACGTGGAAGAACTCGGCGAAAAGGTGGAAGACCTCTGTCAGCATGTGGACGTCGTGGAGGACGACGGGGAACGTCTTGGCGCCCTGGTAGTAAGAGTTGACGAGAGTGTCAAAGTACTGGATGCCAGGGGCAGACGGAATCGCGCGGACCCGGGGAGGGAGCACCTAGTGGCCGAGGCGACAGTTGCGCCCGTTTCAGATAACGAAAGTGTACGTCTCGGGGAAGACAAAAGGACAGTTCAGGGACGTCGTCGAGGATCCCCTGGAGGAGTGTGTCGGGTACGTAACCAACCAGGATATGACGTGGAGGACGATCAGCAGGGAAGCGCACAAGCAAACGAGCAACACGCGAGAACCGACTTGACGTGTGACATGGGGGGACCGTCGGAGCCATCCAATCACCTGACGCATAGTGCCGTGAACGGAAGAATGGTGGACATCATCTTGGACGGCAGGATACAGGAGAGGCCGTGCCGAGCACGAGTGAACAAGAGTGCAGCGGTGGACGCGACTCGCGCGGATGTGGCGGGGTTTGTTGCCGGACCCATCGGAAGCAAGGTGGCTGTGAAGGTGCGCCAGAGAGGTCGGCGGACATGGTACCCAGTGAGCCGTTTCCAAGTGCGCAGGATGGCCCGTCAACACACCAGGAAGAAGGGCAACTGGACGAGGGACCGTCAAGACCGGCGGTACTGTTGCAGAATTTCGAAGCAGGATGGCATACATCGTCCTACCCGGACCAAGGGACACTATCCAACAGCGATACCTAGGATCGTGCCTCCTGGAGAAGAGGTTCGATGGGTTAGTCCACCGGGGCGCAAGGGAGATGCCGCAGTGATAGTGCTGGTCGGGACGACCAGCTCTGAGGAGGGAGCAGTGTCACCGCGCCCGCCGCATCTAATTGCCGACAACAGCAGTATCACCCATCGTATTATTGTCGGCACTACCGCAAAGGAGCCGAAGGAAAGAGACAGAGCATGGCCGCATTGTTGTAGCGCTTGCCGAAAGAGAGAAAAGGATAGAGACTTCGAGAATCTTCTCTGCTTTGTATTTCACCGCAATAACTGAACTTTCCAGAATAGTGCCTGGGAGATATAAATAGCGGTAAAGTGCGACAGAAGGGCAGTCAGACGTATGTGAAGCGTTGAGTAGTCGTGCCGACGGAGAGGACAGACGTATGTGAAGCGTTGAGTAGTCGTGCCGACGGAGAGGACAGACGTATGTGAAGCGTTGAGTAGTCGTGCCGACGGAAAGAAGAGACGTATGCGAAGCGTTGAGTAGTCGTGCCGACAGAGAGGACAGACGTATGTGAAGCGTTGAATAGTCGTGCCGACGGAAGGAAGAGACGTATGCGAAGCGTTGAGGAGTCGTGCCGACGGAGAAGGGACAGTTTTGTGACGAATTTGGAGCCGTGCTGAGAGTGAATCGGAAAAGACTTTCTTGCTGTTGCAACGAGTGTAAAAAGTTACTGTTTACGGAAATAAAAGTGTTTCTTTATCTAGACTACATCTGTCGTCTTTACTTTACATCCACCAAAGTCACACTATAGAGTTACTTGTAGTTTAGATTTTCTCATGATACACCGAGCAGTATTGAACAGAAATTAAGGATAATTAATGACATGAAATTGGTCACCGTTAAATCTGTGAGAATCAGTGAGCTGCTTTAGTGATAGACTGGGACATTGAATGTGAATGGCTCCCATTATCTGAATGTTATGTTACTGTTATGATATTTGCACGGCCTGCTCCATATGAGCACATGCATTTATTTTGTTACATATGGAAGCTTTTGAAAGAATCACAATATTTGCATATCCTGATCCGAGTGAAACTTCTGTTGGTGTGTAGATTGAATGTCAATTTCAGATATGTCCAATTTTACATAGGCTCAATTCAGAGATCATCACCACTAGTTTTAGTTACATATTTCTAAAAAGCTTTGTATATGAATTTTTTCCATAAGATAAAAGACTTATCATCCTTGCTTAGAACAATGAATTTAATCGATATATTGAAATATATTTATATCATTCTATTCAATTCATAATACGTAGAAATTCACTCAGACAATTCTCGAGAAGAAAGTATTTACCTTCGCGCTCCTTTGTGGTGCGTTATAGCTGTTGTAGTTTTAGTTGAAAATGTTCTCCATACTCAATCTTTTAAAAAAATTATTAAAATAAGCGAAATGCAAAAGCATTATATTATCTATCTTGTTTAAAAGTAAAAGCATTAATACGTACCCAGGGTAAAAACATTTGGGATGTTATTGAAAGACATTGATATCCCACTGGTGCCGCTCTGAAACAAGGAACGAAAATGGTGTTTAAAATCATTATTAGTAGGGACAGGATTTTAAAGCAAAATATGAACATTCTTTCTTTCCTCTCAGAAAGTATGGCTATAATCTGCCTATTTCGAAAAGCATTTGGCTAGAGGACGCAGCGGCCAGGCGACGGGTATCTAGGGATTGTTAATAGGATTTGTTAATAGGGATTGTCAACACCCTAGTAATTGTTATTAAGCATATTTCATTAGTTTGCAAGTTATGACGCATATTTGCTTGTTTTACACCCATTTTATAAGTAGGTATACTTTTTGGAGCGATTTCATGGCCTTACCAGTTAAGTTGACATTGCAAATAAATTAATTATCTCGTATTCACATCTACCAACTTAACCTGCCCTCCTATATTAATAATTCAAAGGCCTCGGCCGCTAGCAGTTTCACACCCTTAATTTTAACAATATTCTGATTAATACAGATATAAAATATAACCAAACCTACTTGTTAATTTTCACCATCTCAGTATTTGTCTTCTTACTTATTTATATTGCGTATGTTATAATTTAAAAGAATTAATCACTGGAATCAGTCCAAGTTTCGTTGTAATGTCAATCGAAGATATGCACAAAATCACCTAATCTTAATACATGTTCCGCAAGATAAACAGAGTAGGCCGTGCTCAAATCAATAATTACTCATAGCAGTCATGGCAGCTAATTTGAGCCAGTGTGTTGATTCTGAAATCAAAGAAAATTGAAAAATAGGCTGTACTTCTTTTATACCTGAAAAATGTAAAGAGAGATACGAAAGATGGTATAGTTAATATATGCTAATTAAGTTCAACCATTAAGAGACCATGAATGTTATGTTTCAAGGTTAGTATTTCACATTTCATTCATAAGCCATGTTAAATGACTAATTATCTCCCCAAAAATTCTATGTAATACACGTGTGTTAAGTGTTTTAGTAATCCTCCATGGCGTCTCGTCTTTTCAAACTTTTCCTCGGTCCAGTAAAAATCGCTTGTCATCCTTGTATTGCAATGTACCATTATTTTATTCATTTTGATCTTAGTAATCTATATCTTAATAATATCTTAATAATTTTAATACTTGATACAATACTGATAGTAACTCACATGCTACGCACTAAACAGCTAACGTTACATCGGTAGATGGTAGTCTGGGGTGGTGGGATTTTCTTGAAAATGTTCCTGTCGCACCCTTGAAAGATGCTGAACTTAAATACCAAGTTTGATATTTAACTGACTTTTCACCTTTGAATTGTTCACAGGCACACACACGCGCGCGCCCTCGATCTTTTTCTTTAGTTCCTTTCTTTTAATTCAGAGGACTTAAAAACACGTATTTCCGGTGGAATCTTGGTATGGAATTTTTGGGTAAATTGCAATAGCTTCTCTACCTAGTATGTTCTATATAAGGGTAGAGAAAGTAAAAATACGTAAGCTTTTTTTCGATTACAGTATCCCAAAGCTGGCCGTTTTTATCAGCATAGTACAATAATTATCAGTTACCTGATATCCTGGCAACGCTTCAACATACCAAATTACCTCACAATCCAGAGATTTTCATGCGCAGTTATCATAAGTAATATCATAGGACTTGTGACCTACCTAACCGATAAATTTTCGAGCGGAGCAAGAGGTCCGACCGTGGAATGACATTTATCTGGACTATTTCATAAATAAAACGACTTTAAGTACTATATGGCAAGGATTTGACCATAAAATGTTAAATTGTATAAAAAATAACCTAAAATATATTAATTTCGATTAGTGAAGTTCGACTTACTCAGTGCCACCAATCAAGGAAAACGAAACCCAAGAGTTACATATATGTAGATCTTTTCTTATTGTTACAACATGAAACCAGCTTATAATCTCAAAATGACCTTCTTTATTTTTAACATTAACACATAAGCTTTCTTCTGGGAAAATATATAAATTATTTTAAAAAAAAAAACACAGTTGTTAAAAATATGGTTGTAAAATCGAAATGGAGTGCTGCTTTGACTGTTAATAGATTGTATTAAATAATATTTTTTTATTTTAGCGATTTATGGGATAAGTTGGCGACTCTGAGTAAACAAAAGAATGATCAGATGATAATTCGTAAATGATAATTTTACTCCAATATGTATGAAATAACCTTACAATAAGACATTCGTGGGCATTACTTTAAAGAGTATTCTTCTTTGTCTCTTACAGCGGATTCTATGAACTGAACCAAACTATTAAAACTTATTTTGTGATGTTCGTCAGGGGAAGTACTAGGAAACGAGATGCCATATATATAGCTTGTGGAATGTGGGGTCCTTTACG
Organism: Tenodera sinensis; assembly: GCA_030765045.1. Taxonomy (NCBI): domain Eukaryota; kingdom Metazoa; phylum Arthropoda; class Insecta; order Mantodea; family Mantidae; genus Tenodera; species Tenodera sinensis. The sequence continues at coordinate 8,541,593 of CM060973.1, read as the reverse complement.
ATATTTCATGTTAGCAGATCGCCACATGAGTACATTAATTATCGCTCAGTCGGGCCACCCAAAATCGGCCCAGTCTTTAGCTTCAGAAGAGTTATGTGGCGTATCGGACGTGTACAAATAGTTGTGCCCTTCTCCCATTAGCAGACTACTCGCTTCCGTGTCACTGCACCACACGCTTTGTTCACATGTCAAAGGTCGCTGGTTCAGTTCCGGCGGCACACTATGCCAGGTGAACGGAAATATCACCAATAAAAATATGTCTTTTTAGCAACAAAAACCGAGAAGTGAAGAAATTTAAGATTTTTTTAGACAATCTTGTTTCAGTTTGAACATTTTTTCAATCTTGTTTTTCAGGAACACGGTGTCTTTTCTGAACTGAGGTTTATTCTATAAAAACCATAGCTGAAAAGTAAAGTTTAGCTTTTTATTCTTCTTAGTGTTATCAATCTATTTGAGGCCTATCCAAATCCCTTTCCAATCGGCAGATATTTCATTATTTTGTTGACAATCTATTCTCTGTCAGTCCATAAACATGACCAAGGCATTGCTATTTCGTTCTATTTTATTCTGTCTTACAATTAACTGAAGAACATATCAAATCTGATATTATTGTTCGATTTCTTACTTTATCAACTTGAATACATCCTGTTGAATATCTCACTAACTTCATCTCTGCTGCCTCTATCTGTGATATTTCTTTTACTTACTGTCCATGATTCGGAACCATATATAAGAGAGGTACAGCCATAACTTTTTAGAAGTTTAGATGTTTCTTTTAAAAGTTCTTTTCCAATTGTTCCACAAATAGTTCGAAATCTTTTCAACGTCTTTGTAATGTTTAACCAGTATCAGATCCTAAATAATTCAAGTGGACGCTTGTTCTAAGATTTTCCATTTACTAATATTTTTAATGTAACCGGAGTCTCTCCTTTCACAGCCCTTGCTTGTATATATAATTAAATTGTTTGGCGTTAGATGTTATTTCAAAATAGTGTACAACGCTTAGGGCATGGAGAAATTAATACTATTGCCTGCTATTTCTGTGGGGAAGGTCGACGGTAAAGCAGGGTCGTTAGAATGATCACCACCCACCCACAAAGTGGCATGTGTCTGACACCGGTGGCTGCCCTGCCCCAATTAGTCAACGCGCCCGACTGTGACACACAGACAACAATTAGCAAGGCAGACAATGATAGGATGACACCCATGAAATGCTAAATTGCTGTCCCTTCCCTCAACAAATGTGACACGTCTTAGGAACGGCTTCTTTGGGCCTCAACTTCTTAGTATAAGATCATTTGTTAAAATGTTATTAAAGTATTCTGAGCACTCAAAATATACTTCGTTACCGGTCATGCAAACTTTAGAATTTTAACTGTTTGAGAATGTACGCTACATTTCGGTATGACATGTTTCTATAAGAAAATTGCATTAGAAGAACAGGTTTCAGGAAGAGAAGACACGAGAGTTGCCATTGGTGTATTCCTAAAGACAAATCACCACAGTGAGGAGTACAGAATGAAGTTAGTTGTAAAAACGTCAGCAAAGACTATAGATATATGAAGAGCATGATGTGTTGCACTCACATGATTTTCTCTACTCTTGTACTAACTATTCCTAAACCCTTATCCCTGTATCTTCATGTTAGTCGAGACAAACACTTGCAGAAATTATCTTACTGCCCATCTTCTGGTAGGTTCCAGAGGAATATGGGAATACAATAGGCTTTGAGCGATAGTCAAATCTTTAAAACTAGTCGCTACATGGCTTTGAAAATCCTTGTCTTTGCACGTCCAAGAGACGAAGTAGATGTCATTTCATTTGCCAAAGTTTAAGTAGGTATTGCAAAACTTTCACAAATAACAAGGGATATCTCCATAATGATTAATTCCACTAAAAAAATGCATTTGGACATATCTTGACTCTTTTAATGGAATCAATGTTTTTGTATAGTAAGATCTATCTATCTCTTACGGTTTACCATTTATGCAAAAGACATCAAGAGTAAAGAGGGCTACGTGAGCTATAGCCAGAAGTTCAAAATACACATTTCATTTGCCATAAAATATCGGACATAAGAAATTTTAATCAAAATCATTAGACATTTTTTTGAGAAAATCAAAATTTTGAAATATTTTCCATGTAAAGGTTAGTTTACTGTTCAAAACATGTGTCGCGTTCTTGAAAGATATTAAACTTAAATACCAAGTTTGGTTCTAACCGACTTTTCGTTTTTGAGTTATGCTTCACACACACACGCACGCACGCACGCAGACACACACACACACCGGACCTGTTTTTCAAAAATGCTTTTTTTTTTTTTTCTTCTTTAATCCAGGTGCCTCAAAACTACCAATCTAATAGTACATCCATACCAGGACAAAGTCCGTCCTTGATCACAAGTGTAATCCTCCAGCTGACATTGATGTTATAACCACAAGATGCATAAATATGGTAGACACAAAATTTAAAGGCGGCTGATAGCTGACTATTATTATTCTCTTTCCTGTTGTGCATATAAATTTTGTGGATACAAATGACATGTATATCACCGGTTTTACAGCGTGATTCCATAGCGTGTAACTATATAACACAACAAAGCGTTGCAAACCTATGATGGGATGCTATATCGAGCCACCCGTCATTAAATTTTGCGTCAACCATAACAAATAACGTTTGAAACAATTTTTAGCTACTTTTTAATCGTACCTTCATACATTAGACGGGTATCCTAACACTGTTAATATCCTTGTTTGTTAAAATGTGTAGGAAAATATTGCTGGAACCAGCTCGGACCTCTTGGTGGTAATTTACCGGGAACCACTTACACCACTCGGGAACTACCTCACTTTCGCAGTGTGACTGAGTGAGTGATTGAGAGTGTGCGAGCGAGTGAGTGGCTGCGTAGTTTTGGTTGATCTTAAACTATACTGCTCCAACCCCAGAACAGTTAAGATGTGGCAGTCATTAGTCATTAGCTGCCCATGGCTCACGCAAAATTGAAATCATTAGCACAGAGAATACAGTACCTGTAATATTGTACCACTGAGACAGAAGTATGTTACGGAATATCAAAATAATTTGTAGAACGTTATTACTATAAAGCTAATCTGAAAACTATGGTATGTATTGCTTCCGTTTGATTCAACAATATTACATCACCCTACTTCTTTCTTCTTTCCCTGATTACCCTCCCCTTATGGAGGACTTACAAGCCAGTGCCTAGGATCATATGCCTGTCGGGGAGCTGAGGGACCACTGGACCAGACCTGGAAGCGGGTGGTCAGCCAAGCACCAGGTATGATAGTGAAGAAGAGGATGATGCAGGAGAAATGGATGATTGGAAGGGTGATGATGGAGCAATTGGCGGAATGAATGGGGGGGAAACCGGAGAACCAGGAGAAAACCCGCCCAGACGCCGCTCCGTCCACCACGAATACCACATGCGGGTCGAGCGGTCTAACCACTCAGCCACGGCGCCGCCATTATACTTCCAGACTCAGGGAAGGATGAGGAATAATCCTGGCTGGAGAAAAATTCCTAACCCCCTGCCGGGAATCGAACCCGGGATCCCTCGCACAGCAGGCAAGTGCTCTACCAACTGCGCTACGGGACCAGCCCCACCCTACTTCTGATTGATAATTTGTAGTTAAGCGATTATCACGCCTGATTTCACAAATAATGTTGCCTAGTGGAACAGAATGAAAATAAGATATTGTAAGGCATTAAAAAGTGGAGAAAAATATGTCTAATATTTTAATAAACTGATGCACCAGGTTTCATTGCAAGTACAGATTAATTGCAGAAAATACTGTTTCCTAAAATGTATATATGTGCGCTTATAGTTACACATAAACGAAATGTGCTTCATAACAATTTAATTTATACATAGTCTTTGAGAAAAAGCATTTCGACTATTGTTGTGGTAATTAAAATTTACATGAGGCATCCATCATAATCTTGTAAACAATATAAGGACATCATTTTGTTACTAATTAAGAAAACTGAAAAGTTTTGACATTCTTATGGTTGTTTTCAGAAAATCTTTAACTTTTATAACTTATTCGTTTCTGTTAGTATTTAATGCTGAAATTAATTGCATGTCTAGTGCAGGTTAGATGTGTACAACAATTATATCTAATTTTAAAGGCATTTTTAAAGAATTTTGCTGAACTTTTAGATAAGCTTGATTAAAAACTGCATCATGTGGAATATTTAAATGTAGGTGCATTCGGTAAGATAAATCAAAGTACTTTATAGAATCACATGAACATTAATTATGACGGGATAGGTTTTCGAAGCTATAGTTTCAAAATATTTTAGGCATAAAAATTGAAATTTTTTGAAAAATTAGCCAGATATTACCCTTGGGTACCCTTATAGATTAAAACAACCTGAAAATATCAGAACAAAGGAAGCAAATTTCTTAAGGTTTACAATTCATAGCTACTTAAACGCATAAGTTTTTCTCTAGTTACCAAATCCTAAAGTCAAGATACAGTCTTGAATTTTGTTGACATCCGTGCGCTTTCTTCTATTCAGAGATCGACATTTCACAGTTTAATGCAACAATATGTATACAAAAATGGTATAGTTGTAGACAAGGAGTTACTTGTTATGATGCAGGAACCGATTAACCAAGGCTCATTCTAAAATTATCATGCATTTAATTTTGGTATTAACTGACCTTTGACTTCGTTACTAACTGAGCGAGGTGGCGAAGGCGCAACGTGTGCGACTCCCATTCGGGAGGTGCCGGTTTCGGTCTCCGGTGACCGACCACTGACATGGGTTTTCCTTGTCACTTAGGCGAATATTGGGGTACATTATTTCATACCGCAGTTTCCTTTCCTTCATTTCCCCGCATTCTATTCCCTTATCATCTTTTAGGTTTGCTTTCAGACGAGTGGCGTTGGCTCGGCCGAGCAGATGGCGCGGATGCTTGCGCATTGTAACTGCTGTTCTCGGCGTTAGGTGACGTTGGGCGGTCGCTGTCCTCCGTGGGTGGGGGACGCTTGTGCGACAGCGGACACGCGGTGTGATGGTTGCTCGGCGGGGCCTGGCGCCAGGATGAAGAGATCTCAGCAATTGTTAGGGACTTCCGCGCGTCACTGTGGTCCGTCTAGCTATGGCCCTGTAGCCCTTTCGGTTCCGTCACTTCATCCCTGTCTCTATGGAGTAATAGCTACAATAGGTCTGCGCAGGTCACGGTGCGGGAGGTGTCCCCCTCCGTTATAGCCTTTACCTTTTTTTTTTTCTCGCTACTAAAAGCTGAGAAGTGGGGTAATAATATAGATTGCCTCTGAGGCATAGTAGTTAATATGTTAGCTTCCAAATCCAGACGACCGGGTTTGATTCCCAATTGGAGGATTGTAATTTTTTCTAACCAAGATTATTCGCTATCCTCCTTAGAGTCTGGAAGTATGAATGAGAGAGTATGTCTCTGTGTTTGCTACAGTGTACCTTTCTTTGTCAAGAACAAATATCGACTTGTGTAAACCGCGCTGCTACACGACATTCTGCTCTCCTAATGCCCTCAATCATTTTTTCCATGGCTGTACAAGAGTAGCGAAAGGTACGTGAAGTGCAACACATCAGATATGTTCAGTGTGTAGGTGTCTTCAAACCCATGTAGTTGTTATATGCAAGTTATGTAACATTAAGTACAACAACTACCGTAATTGCCAGAAAATTGCGATTTAGATATTTAAAGTAGTCGCGGTATTTTTTTAAAGGTAAATGTTTTCTATTTGACATGACTCGCAGTTTCCAAGTGATGTAGATGAACGTTCCAGCACATTATAAGCCTTGATTCACGTCTTTGTGCGACCTTGTCAAGCGATGTGACGGTAAGAGGCCATAAAACAGTTGCCTAGCGGCATTTCTCTGCTCTTTTAATGACTCAGTTTTCACAACGCACATAAAAGTTTATACAGCCTTTGCTTTATAGAGTCTTAATTGACAGCGTATCATTTTATATTCATCACATTCCGGAGTGAAAGTCAACAGAATCATTTCAATTTTGGAACTCAACCAGCTGGTTTACCCAACGCTGAATTAGTAACATTTTCACCCCGGATGACGAATTATGCTAGGCCAAAATTTAAGGGCTTTTCCTGCTGTGGAAATAAATTTTGTGGGTGCAAATATATTTACATCACTGACTTTATAGTGCGATTTTACAGCGTGTTTAACTGTACAACACAGCAAGTGTGGGAAGTTTATAATTGAATGTTGTATCTAGTCACCCGCCATTAAATTTTGCGTCAGCCATAATTAATTTCGTTTACCTCTCAGCTTATGTACAATGATCTAGAAGAACTTTCCTTTTGATGAATGTGGCTGTGTCCCTGACGGGCTGTCCCTTAGGAGGGAGGGATGAGATGAGAGGTGTGGTCGCACCTGAGGAGAGATGATAGCAGAAAGCAGGATGCCTAACAATTATACATAGTTTGAAACTCACCACTTCGGGCTCACATATACGTGCATAGGGGCTTGAAAACCGGAGGCGTCCCCAGATCCGGAGGATGAGGATTTACAGAGAGCAAATTCACTGCTATGAACTCTGAAACTCCCGCCGGCTTCTAGAGCCCTGAAACAGTCAACCAGGACGAAAGGTGAAGTGAATTGGTCAGGAAATTCGGATGATGAAATTATCCTTCCCAGTGTTTGCCTAGTGATCTCGGACAAACACCGAAAAAGCCCATGAGTCAGGAAGCTCGGTCACGGGAATCGAGCCCTCGACGTCCCGAATGCATGTCACAAATACTCGCCTGTGTCATGCCACTCGGTGGCTAGGCGAATGCTGGTAGATTTAATTATGTCCCTCCAGTTCACCTAACCTCTCATTTCACTTCGCCTTCACCTGCTTAATCGTCCCAGGTCGTGGAATAGATTCCCAATGGATGGAAGCGGGATAGCAACGAACTCTACTCCAGGCAATGAAGGACGCGAGAGTAAAAGTGGCAAGACACGATGAGTATTATGGCGTTCTTAATTGCGACATCAGTCTAATTTTAAAATGAACTATGCCTGTAAACTATGCAGATTTTCTAAAACTTGAAAAACTGTAGAGGAGAGTTAAAGAAGTCAGAGGTTTTTCTATAAGAAAGTATAATTCTAATGAGATATAAGAAATTACAAAATTCGTAGGCGCGACTCGATCTATGGTAAATCTTTTGTACCTATACATCTGACGGAGGAAGGGGTGAGGTGAGACGAGACAGAGGGTGGTTGGACCTAGCAAACACGACACTAGATGGCAGGTTTCTACAGTTTACAGATTGAAACTCCCCGGTGGCAACTCGTACAATCGGCTCCCCTCCCCTCTCATTTGTTAACTAAAAATACGTTGACTGATTACTAAAGGTACAGAGAAAAAATTGTGTCAAAAAAATAAAATAAAAATAAAAATAATAATAAAAATAAAAATAAAAATAAAAATAAAAATAATAAAAATAATAATAATAATAATAATAATAATAATAATAATAATAATAATAATAATAATAATAATAATAATAATAATAATAATAATAATAATAATAATAATAATAATAATAATAATAATAATAATAATAATAATAATAATAATAATAATAATAATAATAATAATAATTTAATTTTTTGGAAACAATTTTCTCTCTGTACCTTACTTTTTAAATGTCCTTCTACGGTCTTAGTTATACCTCCTGAAGCAGTTGTGTTGCTTGTTTCTATTTAATGGAACCCATTGATGTATTTACCAAAAGTTGTATGCCATCTAAGTTATTTACATATGTTTTCAATTAGTGTCAGAGAAAAACAACAATTCGTTAGAAGTGCGTTAGCCAGTACAGTGTAACTTCGCAATAATCCAAAGTAATAAAATTAAGGAGCGGTTTAAGCACAAAATGTTGCCGCAATGAAGTTTCTGGGCCCTCTGCCAAAAACTAGCACCATATTGAGATGAAACAAATGACCAATCTTAAGCATCGCTTCGCCTGCGTGCTTTGGTATAACTGGCTGCTAATTAAGTAAGCTTTTGTGTGTGTGTGTGTGTGTGTGTGTGTGTGTGTGTGTGTGTGTGTGTGTGTGTGTGTGTGTGTGTGTGTGTGTGTGTGTGTGTGTGTGTGTGAACCTATGCCTAACCTTACCTCCTATGAATCAGAAACCTGAGCTTACATATACAAATAGTCATACCATTAATGGATACACGCGAGTGAAGCAAGCATATTTTGGTGTTAATTAGTGTTCTTTAACTGCATTTTTCCTAATTAGTACAATAAAGTAATTGGTATATGCACAATGTTGTTTTCCTTGCTTATTATTGATGATATGTACTTTAATTTGCATACGTGTTCAGTTAAAAAATAAATACGTTAAATTAATCAGGCATTGGAATATACATGGCTAAGTATAACAAGCATATACAATCACTAACAAAGAAATGTATTATAAAGTAATTATAGCCATGGAAGATAACTAAGAATAGTTATTGACAGTTTATCAGGGAAGCTGTTCAGAAATCAGTGGATAGAACCAGTCCTCTGCTGTAGGGTAGCGTGTCAGCCATACATTCAAACGGTCCAACTTCGAATCTCGATTAGGGTGATTTATCCGGATAAGGCTTTTTCCGAGATTTGCTTATCCTGAGAAGACGTATGTCGGATAACGTAAAGCTTTATGGACTCTGGGCTCATTTCAACACCATTTCAGTCTTTATTCATCGTCCAACATGACCTACCAGGTTGAAGGACACGTAACAATGTGTTACTCACATGACTTTCTCTACTCTTTTACTAACCATTCCTACAAACTCTTATTCCTATATCTTCTTCGTGTTAGTTGAGGTAAACATTTGTACAGATTATCTTATTGCTTATGTCCATGTAGGTACAAGGGGAATACAGTAGATTTTGAGCGATTGTCAAACTTTTAAAGATTTGAGATTCCGTTCTCGTTGCACACTTAACATATAAAAAATGAACATCGATGTTCCATTTCACGAAAGTTTTAAGTTTTGCGAAACTGACTCAAATAACAAGGAATATCTCCGAAATGGTTCACTCCACAAAAAGTTTGTTTGGACATAAATTGTGTGTTTTAGAGAGATCTACATTTTTTATAGTAAGATTTTGTCTATCTCTTACGTTTTATGAGTTGTTCAAAAGTCATCCAGAGTAAACAGGACTATATAGGCCATAGCCAGAAAATTCAAAATATACATTTCATTGCTCATACAAATATTTTAAACATATGACATCGTAATGAAAATCGTTAGAGCCATTTTCAAGAAAATCAAAATTTTCGAAAAATTTTCCTTATAAAGTGTAGTTTAGGGTGGGACTATTTTCCTCAAAATCTTCGTGTCGCTTCCTTGAAAGACAGTTAACTTAAATACCAACTTTAATTTTTAACCGACTTTTCGTTTTTGAGTTATGCTGTCCACAGAATCACGCGCGCGCGCGCTCACACACACACACACACACACACACACACACACACACACACACACACACACACACACACACACACACACACACACACACACTCACTTGAGGACACATTTTCTCTGCTTATGATGCTAATGATAGTGGTGATACTATGATACTAATAAAGGTTTTGCATTGTAGTTCTATTGCTATTCTGCCGGCTTGTGGTTTAGTTCACCAAACCATTTCGCTGCTTCAGAATGGATTCAGATTCATGCGCGGTGGTTGTTGTACAGAAGGCGACCGAAACCAATGTGGGAATTGCGAAAACAGTGTCATCTGAAGTGGACCATGAAGGCAGCTGCAGGCGGTAACTTTGTAACGTTATACAACTGGTGTCAAATGTCGCAGTGGGCAACCTGAGGTCATGATTTACTATGCTCTGTGTTTCTTCCGAGTTGCGAATCAAATCGCAGCTGCATAAAACAAAAGCCAACATGTTCTAATACCCAAGACAGCTTTGGAAAAGGCTTTATACCTTGCCGAAAGTCACAGAAGCCAAAGAAATAAAAATGAAACATAACATGACAGCCAATCAAACTGCAAATTTGCAGAACGAAGAAGTTTGAAAACATGAGACGAAATTGAGCGTTTTCTATTCCCTGGTTCCTCCAATGCGGCATAATATATCTAGGCATGCAATGATTACCTTCTATTACTTTCTCTGTCACATGCCAACCAAACATCCGAAAACCGAGACTTGACTGAAAATATACGTTTTGAGGTCCCCTGAATAATATTTTAATAAAATGGTTCGTGTGTGTCCGTGTGTGAGAACAGCACAACTCAAAAACGAAAAGTCGGGTGCATATGAAAGTTGATATTGGAGTTCAACGATGCGACACGAAGGTTTTCAATGAAGTTAAAATGCCCTATAAGTATTTAAGATATTTCCAGACAAATGAAATGAAACTTTCTGGCCTTTGAAGTCCTCTTCATTCTGAATATTTTTTGCATAACTGGTAACCGTAAGAGTAACCAAAATCTTGCTGCACAAAAAATGTAGGTCTAGTTAAAGCACAGTTTATGTGAAATAGACGTTTTCTAATATTCCTCATTATAGGTTCGAATTTTCAAGTATGAATTATAACTTTGTTAAATGGGAAGTCATTCCTCTTTTGTTTATGCCCTCACCACGTCAAGAGAATGAAATTTTGAAGCCATCACATAGGGACCAGCTCTTCAGTAATTCCTTGTTCCCCTTGCACTTACGATGAAATATGCAACAAGATAATTTTTGAAGAAGAAAAAATATCTCAATTACCATACACGAACAATCGTTTGTAAGAGAAAGTACAAGAGTAGTAATAGTCAAGCGAGTGCAACATAGATTCTTTTTAGGATAGTAGATAGTAGAAATAATATCTACACGAAAATAAAATTGATAATTTATCTACTGAGGACTGTTGCACATTGTGACTCCAGTAGCAAGGTCACCAACTTAAATTAAGAAGAAACTAAACAAAAATTCGCCTGAAGGCTTAAATATAAATATCTATTGAATTTATTACTAATGGCAAATATCTGATTTTATTTTTGTTTCTTTATTTTTCCCTCAGTTTTCTGCATGTGATGTGGCCAATAAATGTTGTTTACAATGGGTTTCAGAAGAGTAGTTTTTATCTTTAAATATATTAATATAACAGAAGAGAACCACGAGTATTTTAGTAGATTAGACATTACTGACTAATTGAAATAGGCGAAAAATGAAGATTAGAAAGAAAAGAGAAACAATAGGAATAAGTTTAGGAAGGGAGAGGAGGAGCTCATAAATTCAAAAGCGGGAGTCAGAAAAGAAGGATGTAAACAAAAGTAGTCAAAGCAGTAAGTCTGAATATGGGGGAAAGTTAGCAGGGAAGAACAAGAGAAAGGAAAAAGGGAAAATTTGGAAATACGACTATGGAAGTAAACATTGCTCATAGCAGAGGAATAGTAAGAAATATAAAGAGCAGTAATTGGGTGGCCAATGACGATAAAGTTTGGGAACCAAATTACAAGAGCGACCAAAAATATAAATGTATACGTTGTAGTTACAATTTCATGTTTGCTGACTCATTTATAATAAATTCTAGGCAAACGTTTGTACCTTATTTACGTAAACCGCATAAAACGCTTTCTATGTGAATAGCATAATGCATAAGAGATTCCTGTGAAATCGTAATAGGTAGAGATAGTGATACAAGTTTTACATCCTAGATGTTTTCTCATTCGTTTAGCACGTGTTTAGACCATTATAAACTGCATCTTCCACTTCTTGTGTACCTTTACATAACAAACATGTTATGAAATGAGCATATTCGTTTACATGAATTGGCAATTTCTCGCGGAGACACACGTACGATGACAAAGTTCATCCTACAGCAGTTTGTCGCCTTTTAGTAGATAATATCAAGTGTGCCGATAAGATCAGCTTCCCTAGGCGCGAACTTTGGTCGCACATAGAAAGGGAAGTAATTAGCGCGCTGCAGGCGTTGAGGGTGAAATAGAAGCCGCACCTGTTGCTGCACCGCCAGATGTCGCCCTATTGTTGATATGCTACAGTGTAATGTTATACCTGGGCAGTTTCGCGCTTTCCCCTTTGCACCAGCGTAATGTTTACATTGAAGCGAGACAACCTCCCCAGTCCATCAGAAAGAGCTGGGTTTATTAAACAGTCCTCTGATATGTTTAAGGTGTCAAACTTTGCTTGGAATCGATTCGAGTCCTCATTACGGATTGAACACTGCATGGAAACGCGGATTCAGATCGTATTGAATCTTAGAGAGGTAGAATACCTTACACCCTGGGAGGAAGGGATGAAATTAGAGTCATCTACGGGCGTGTTAGAACCCGGACGAGTAGAGCGAGTCAGCATTAGGGTCCCTAAAGTGCTGGAGATTCTTCTTTCCGACACCAGGATTCGCCAAGCAGGCGTCTACAACACCACCTATCCGCCGAGAACAGGAGTTACAGGTCGCAAAGTCGCCACACAGCAGCGCCACGCTCGCCCATCGCTAACACTTCCGGCCCTGAAAGATTGGATTGAAGAGGTAAAATAAAATGGAAAGACGGAAAATTTGGATCATGTAATTAATGTAACGCGCAGTTTCCTGGTGACTCGGCAAAACCCCCGAGAAAATCCGTGGATCAAGAAGGTCTGAACGTGAACCTCACAGGTTACCGCAGAGCCGTCTTGTTCAATGTATTAAAGCCTGGATCCGATCCTGTTAGAAAGTAGAATCAGATCGGACCGAAATTTTGTTGCATGAAAAAATCTACAGTATTCAAAGTGACGGAAAGGCACTATCTTTTGCTATAGTCATCATTACACGCTGCATACGCGTCAGTTTGTTTTCTTAGTGAAAATGGGCTAATAAAACACAACAGAACCACTTTTAAGTGCAGTTCACAAACCCCCGGTAATGATAACCAGAACGAGAAAGTTGAAATACGTATATTCAAATGGGAGCGTTCACAACCGACAGGAAGCTTTCTCGGGTTCCGGAAATGGGACAGAAAACGCGACCAAGTTTTAACTTTCTGTTCCCGTTACTGGGCATGACATGACTTTTTGCTGCGGAAATTGTTCAAGATGGTCGTACCATAAAACAGCTGCTAGAGCTCTTTCTAGTCACAAGCTAGAAAAATACTATTGGTCAATTAGAAACAAATGAGTTCCCAATGCGCAATATCGAACTTCACTTTTTATTGATAAGCTCATCAACAGTGTATCTTGCTACTCTCGTTGCCCGGCTGTTATGAACCAAAATATCGACTACTGTCTTGCTGCCCGTTGTCCTTATTCTGGTTACCGTTGCCGGGTGGTTGTGTTGTGGTTCTTTTCTATATAATCTCCTGATGTACTCTTCCCAAAAAGTCACTAACCTCAACATGTAAGCAGAACAAGAAACCAACATATCTCTCATAGGTTCGCCAATGTAAACCAAGTCGACCAACATAAGGCCTTGAATTATTTCATCTCGAGCCTTCTGTATCCAAATCGATCTCAATACGTATTGAATTTAATATGAATATGCGGATCGTATTGTGTATGGGATAAGACTCAAATCGATTTCAATTCCCCAGAGATGCGTAGCTAAAGTTGGGTCAGCGCCATGTTGGGAATCGCCTGTAAACCACAGGTTATCATTCTTGTGTTTGTTATGTGGAAATACATATATACACTTGAGTTCTATTTTTTTTATAAACCAAGGAAACATTAAGAAAATAGCATCTGCACAAAAAAGAAGTTAATGCCTCGTTCCGCACATTACATTGTGCAATTAGTATGTTTCAGAAGTCAAATGAAGGAAAGTTATGTTTGTGACAGTAATTAAGAGGGCCTGAATCTTAATGATCTAACATATTTGAAAATGTCCTATAAAATGGCTAAGTTTAAAAAAAACAATATAATAATTACAAATTATATCCATATGACCTTCTCTACCCATTCTTCAACAAACAATTCCTAAAAACTTTATTCTTCTGCCTACTACATATTAATCCAGATAAACAGTTATATAAATTGTTTTATTGTATATTATCCATTAAGTACAATGGAGACAAGGAAATAGAGTAGGCTTAAGCGATAGTCAAACCTTTTAAGACCTGGTCGCTATGTGATGGTTTTGAAATTCCAATCTCTTCTCATGACCTGGAATAAAGAAACTGATAGCGACGTCCTATTTGAGAAAATAAAAAGCTTTGGAAAATTCAAACCAATAACATGGAGTATCATAAAAAGGATTAACTCCACAAAAGAAATGTATTTCATACTCGTGTAAATTATGTGTTTTGACGAGATCTACTTTTTCCGTGCACTAAGATTTTGTCTATCTCTTACACAAGTCATTCTGAATGAAGAGGACTTCAGAGGGTATTACCAGAAGATTCAATATATATGTACATTTCATTTGCAATGAAAATGTCTTAAATACCGTGAAAATTTAGCAATTTTAAGTGTTAAACTGTTTCAAAATTTTGGAAAATAATTCCATTTAATGCGCGGTTTGGGGTGCTGGGGTTTTCTTGAAAATCTTCGTGTCGCATCCTTGGAGGATGCTTAACTAAAATACCAAATTTGATATTTAACCCACTTTTGGTTTTGAGTTGTTTTGACAGAAGAAGGGGAGACCGACACTCTCATAGAGGCCTTTTTCTGAAAGGCTTTTTTAATTTTTTTTATTCATAGAATCTCAAAATGTGTATTTACAGTAAAAGAAGTTATCGAATTTTTGGGTGGAATAAAGTACTGCCTCTACATACTGTAAGTGCAGAGTAGAGAAAGTAAAAAATGACCTCAAGTTAAGATTTCTTTAATGTATAAAAACTAGTGCACAGAAAGCTATAAATTAATTTCTACATGGGTATCATTGCTATATATGCATGAAAATAGTTTTAGCTGGTGAGATAATTGAGAAGAGTTATTTAAAATATATTTGTTCCATGTTTTTCCCCTCTCTTTTTAAGAACATGAAATGAAAATTGTTTTTAAGCAGGTCTTCAGAACTGTAACAGTAACTCTATTCCTCAGAATATATGATATTCATTACGAATGAAAGGTATTGAAGTGAAACAACATAATGACAGGAACAATAGCCACCTGTATGTATGTGTGTGTGTGTGTGTGTGTGTGTGTGTGTGTGTGTGTGTGTGTGTGTGTGTGTGTATGTGTGTGTGTGTGTACTCATCAACACGAACAAGTTAACCCTGACCTGTCTCATCTCTAATGTGGGGCATGAATTCACAACTCTAATTACACCTCCTCCCCTGGCAATTAAATAGAAATGTTATTTTTATCCTAAGAATAACAGTAACGGACGCAGAAAGTTACTCTTTTTTCTTTTTCAGTCGAATAATGAAATTTCTTAGTGGTTATTTAAAACGTCAGCACCTAACAAATTTATTTATGAAAAAATGACAAAATAAGGACGTAAAAGGTAAGAAAATGACAAAGTAATGCTGTAAATTAGACAACAATGGTCTAAAGTGGAAAGTGGCATAGAATGACCAAAAATGACTATGAAAACATACATTTTCATAATCTGTAGGTATCTATAGTAAACATTTATGTACAGGTCAGCAATGCCAATGATGAAATAATTATCAAACTATGGGTTCTGGTAACTAATATTATTAAAAACATCACCTACCATATGCGCTTCACTTTTCGCTTTCTATTATTGCTACAGATCCTGTAACATATAATCTATCGGTTTCTTCCTATGATTTAGCCTACCACACCCAATCCTATTCGTGCATTCAGCTGTAATGGTTAACTTCCGTTACAGGGGAAAATCATTGATAAAGGAGTTCCTTTTGATGCGAAGTTTGAGAACGTCTTTCAGTGTGACACTTAATTTCATCCCCAATAGCTCGCTCTTCGATAAATCTGTTGTGAACTACGGAGTATTTTTCTCAGGGTATGCGTGTGTGGGTGTGGGGACAGGCAACACCAGTTAGACTAATTCATACAATTCTAATGGAGACTAATAATTGAGCTATTTGAAGCGAGTTGCCGACTGTTTGAGTATGCAGAATCTATTTCTTAATCTTAACATGAGAAACTGTAATTATTGAGGTATTATATCTTACGGCTTCTGATGTATCAATAACTTTACGGTTTAAAATAACTGTTTCCGCGATAACTAAAACCGTAAGTTGCCGTGAGTCACTAATCGGAGAATCCTCTTGCTGTGACCGTCAAGTATGTCTAATCCAAACTCGGTCTTTAGCCGCTATGGACTGCCGATAATCAATCACAGTAAAACTTTTCTGTAGGGCACGAAAGGAAACATCCGAGTTTTAGAAATACGATAACGACAACCAAAACGAGAAAGTTGAAACACATGTATTCAAATAGGAGTGACGGGAACGGGCACCTCGAACGGAAAAGAAGATTTGACCAAGTTTTAACTATCTGTTCCCGGGCACCACATGTTACATTCATATTGTGTGTATTAGATTTTTCACTGTATAAGTTATTGAAGGCGATCGTGTCATGAAACACAATTTTTCACTCGGTGACTTGCTACATTCTAAGAAATCCTTAGCCTTACTAATTTTCAGGTGCATTTCTAAACGTCCTGAGTTCCAGGTGAGCCTGTCTGCCTTAGCTACATTGACTTTAATCTCCCTTTTCTCAACCCTTACATCCCTTAAATTGCTTAGTTAATGACTTCTTCCCTAACAAAATTGTAACTCTAGCTTCTTATATTATGCATTGATTTAAACACGTGAAAATTATTAATCTAACCAACTAATAATTCCTGTACCAATATGTAACCCCATTCTAGTACTCCTACTTCTCTTTTATTTGCCGGCTTTATAAATATTTTAAGTCTGATAGGAATTGAAGAGTGTAACCCAAAACCTGCTATGTGTCATTTTTAAATAAATTAGTTTTTGCATTACAACACATCTATGTAACATTGCCAATTCACCCAAGATATGGCTGTCTATATGCGACAGTGGTTAGTTTAGTACAGATATATTTCTACTGCGTATAGTAAGTAGAGGAAGTATTTTATTCAACCCAAAATTTCGATGTCGAGATTTCATCTGAAATATATTTTGAGGTCCCCGCAAAAAAAAAAAAAAAAAAAAAAAAAAAAAAAAAAAATTAGAAAATGGTCTCTGTGTGTTTGTGTGTGAACATCATAACTCAAAAACGAAAATTTGGTTAAAAATCAAAGCTGGTATGTAAGATTAATATTTTTCAAGGATACGACACAAAGATTCTGAAGAAAATTCCTTCACCCTAAACTGCCCTGTATATGGAAAATTTTTATTTTCTCAAAAATGGCTTTAACGATTTTGATTAAAATGCCATACGTTTCAGATATTCTTATGGAAAATGAAATGTATATTTTGAACTTTCTAGTTATAGCCTATGTAGTCCTATTTACTCTTGGTGACTTTTGTATAACTGGTAAACCATAAGAGACAGACCAAATCTGACTATAAAAATTTAAATCTCGTTAAAACACAAGTTATGTCCAAATGCATTTTTTTGTTGAGTGGACCATTTCGGAGATATTCCTTGTTGTTTGTGTGAGTTCTGCAATACTTAAACTTTTCTCAAATGTAAGATCGTTGTTTACTTTTTTTATCATTTGGCCGTACAAAGAGAATGGAATTTCAAAATCCGGCCTTAAAAGATTTGACTATCGCTCAAAGCTTACTTTATCCCACATTCCCCTTGCACATAAAGTAAATTAGCAATATAAAGAAAGTTATATGAGTGCAACACATCAGATTTTTTATATTTAAACCTAGTGGCTCTGTTGCATCAAATTACGTAAACTGTTGCGCATCTGTAGCACAGTGCAGCTAGATTCCCTAACCTCGTAATATTCGAAAAGCAGAGGAGGTGATAATTAACATTCAAAGGAAGTCATAGTGATATATAATTGATTCGTGAATGAAGACTGTAATTGGTTGGAATTTGAACTTGTTATGCATATGATTTGTTTATTCATAAAGGTTTTCGCTGGTGATTTCAATTAAGTCACATATGAGTGGAATAATTGTATGTGCATATAGGCTATGCAATGGCCGTATGGCCGTCGAAGACATGATGACAAAAGAAAGGAGTATGTTTTTGCTAGATATTCAGGTGTTCGTCACTCTCCAATCCAGGAGCTCCTGTCAGCAAGGAACTGTCTTCTGCAGGAGACCACCGGCAATAGAGCACAGAACCAAACAAAAAGACACGGAGCACGGAATTCGAGCGTGGGAACAGCGCCTTCACAATAGAGCAGCAGGAGGCTCTGGAATGAACATTTTTTAGTAAGAAACGTATATAAGAGGCCATGATTCTCTCAGACACTGATGGCAACATCATTAAACGAAACAAAATCCAGCGAGACGATCATGATGCTTAGCGATGCTAAATATTGAGCCATTACTCAGCAATAGAGCATTTTCTCACAAGAACAGTTTCATACAACTCCCGAACATGAAATAACCTTCACTGTTGGAGCGAGAATCGAACTAAGAATGCTCGAAAAAATGCAAAACGTGAATTAAAACAAAGTATTAATGCTTATAAGAATATTGAAGGCAAAGAAATGTAAATGTGACTTATTTAAGGATGGTAAAAGCAAACAAAAATATATTTGTTGCACTCACATGACTTTCTGTACCCCTTACAAACGCCTATTCCTCTATCTAGATTATATTAATCGAGATAAACATTTAAAACAATTATATGATTGCTAATTTTCTTATAGATCCAAGGGGAACATAGTAATGCAGTAGGCTTCATCAATAGTCAGATCTTCTAAGACCAGGTCGCTATATGATGAATTTGTAATTCCTTTCTCATTGCATGGCCCAAAAAAAAAAGAAACAACAAAAAAGAATAACGTATTCCTATTAGAGAAAAGTATAAATATTGGAAAATTCAAATAACAAGAAATATCTCGAAAATGGTCAACTCAAAAAATTGACACATTGTATGCTTTAACGAAATCTTTTTGCAGTAAGATTTTGTCTGTCTCTTGCAGTTTACTAATTATGCACAATGAAGAGAATTTTGGAGGGAATTCAAAGAAAATTCAAGATACATGTACATTTCATTTGGCATAAATATATCTTAAGTACACGGTATTTTAATCAAAATCGTTTGAGCCATTTTTGATAAAATAAAAATTTTGAAAATTGCGTAAAGAGTAGCCTGAGGTAGGGGCTTTTCTTGGCTATCTTCCTGTACATACACACACGCAGGGGCACGCACGGATACACATACACACGTATGGACTTTTATTCTAAAATATTTAATTTGACTGATTGCGACACGGGTATATTTTTACCAAATGATCGGAAGCAAACGCGCTAATTTTTTAGTGTCACAATGAAAATATTATACATTTAGCACTAAAATAGTAAAAATAGTTAATGAATTTGCTAAATTTAAAATTATAACGTATCAGAGATCACAGAGCTATGACGTAATACGGTTACTAAGTAGATATTGTTTCATTTGTTTCAATACTTGGAGGAAAATGGAAGCTAGTGATAAAACAATTCAAAATATAAATTGTATTCCGCTTCACATTTTGAGAGTACTGAGAGTTTATGAATTAAAACAAAATATCAAAAGTTGCCTATGACAAAGAACATGAAAAGTTTTGTGAATGGTAAAACGAAAAATGCATTAGTTTGGCTAATTAAACCACATTACTGACATACTTTTCAGAGGTGGTAAGCATGCAA
Organism: Tenodera sinensis; assembly: GCA_030765045.1. Lineage (NCBI taxonomy): Eukaryota > Metazoa > Arthropoda > Insecta > Mantodea > Mantidae > Tenodera > Tenodera sinensis. The sequence continues at coordinate 8,521,923 of CM060973.1, read as the reverse complement.
ACGTTTATTACTTTTTAATATGCTAAATAATTTAAAGTACTATTTACCAAGGAAAGTGAACATACCAAGTAAGGTAGGCTCTGATTAATATGTGTATTTTTATTAGTTTTGGTTTCAAAATAAATTTAATAAGGTGATTCTTGTTGCTGCAGTTGCGAGAGTGACGATTTGAGGTTTTCTTACATGCACATTGGAGAAAATAATGTTGTGGCAGTTATGGTGTCATCGCTGTGTTGTTGCCGTGGTAATTACTGGTGCCAAAAATAGGGTAATTTCACACAATGTATAGAAAGAAAAATTAAACGTAGATACATTTATTTTGTAATTGTTGAAACGCATAACGTGTATAAATGCCTATGTGACTTATAAGGTAAAGAAAAGGATGTGTAAAGTAAGAAAATCGACTGTAATACTACTAAGATGAATGGACAGCAGTATAGACAGAAAGTGCTATAATGCTAGTGAAAGACTATGCAATTAGAATTTGCAATACGAGAAATCACTTAGAAGGTAGGAGACCACAAGAGATCGTGTTCGGGCAAGGACAAGATTAGGTCATCGCAGAAGAAAATATGTTATTATTTAATAAATAGCTAGGTAGATAGTTAATATGCCGCTCAGATAAATCGTTAATGTGGAATGTGCAGTATGCATAAATATAACATACAGATAGCTATTAAGAAACCAGTTTGTAAAAACAATTGAACTCCATATACAGAAGTATGGAGTTAACCACGTGTTCACTTCGAGGAACGTAGAAGTCTGTAACAACTGAAACGCGAACAAATATGTAAATTCTAACCTGCTAAAGAGCACAAGCATACGAAGTCGTAAACAAAGAATATAGGCAGAAATAGAAAGAAAAACATTCTAAGTGTCGGAGATAATACGGAAAATATGTAGTGTAATAGTAAAACTATGGAATAATGTCACGTCATCGAATTCTCATATGTTTATTTTGCAAAATGGCCTTGCACGCTAGATTGGATTTATAATACCTACTCTTATGCTCTAAAATATTTATACATTAGCATTGGAATATCAAGAATCATATATTCCATAATAAACTATCAAATGTGTATTATTATTATTATTATTATTATTATTATTATTATTATTATTATTATTATTATTATTATTATTATTATTATTATTATTATTATTGTTGTTGTTGTTGTTGTTGTTGTTGTTGTTGTTATCCCAATATGAAAACCTGGAATGGTATTTATTTGGAGTATTATTAATTAATAATTTATTTAGTACCATTTACTATTAATAGTGATTTAAACCATAACAACTTACAACTTACCATAACATTCATGCATTTTAATTAAGTTTTATTTTCAGCGTTGGCACTACGTAGGCCGTGAAAACAACAATAGTTTAAGAGTTTAATGCAGTGAAATAAGGAATTAGACATATGATAAATATAAATGAACGGATGTGGTTAGTAGGCTTATCCATTAATAGTAGGTCTGCTATATTTAAAATGATAGTATATTGACTTCGCCTCTTCAATTAAAATATCAACATCCTCACTAGAATATTCACCAAATCTTATGTCTGCCATTTTGAATGGCCTGCTAATTGTTTATACTGCGCATGGATACTTCAGATGTTCAGAAACGTAAGAAAATGTTTAGGATGGCGGAACTGGGAAGAGGAGGTGATATAACCAAAGCGATAACACCATGACCAAGAGGTCATACTCCGGTATGAGTGGAGTGGTCGTCACCAGATTACCCTCCCCGTATGGAGGGCTTACAACCCCTAGGAGTTGCCCCTAGGAGTTACCCCTAGGGTCAGATGCCTCTTGGGAAGCAGACGAACCTATGGAACGGACAGAGTGAAGACCTGGAAGCAGCGAACAGCGAAGCACCAGGTACGATACTTAGGAAGAGGATGATATGAAATGCAGGTGAAATGAATGAATGGAAAGGTGATGATGCGGCAGTTGCTGGAATAAGTGGCAGGGAAAGCCAGAGAACCCGGAGAAAACCCGCCCAGACGCCGCTTCGTCCACCACAAATACCGCATGCAGGTATTGGTGATAGGAGAACGAGTAAAATAGTCAATAAGATAATTTCTGCAAATGTTTATCTCGACTATTAAAGCCTATATTACTCTTTCTCTAAACATATCGTTTCCGCAGTACATAATTTCATTAAATGTACTACTAAATATACAACATATACTAAAATACTCATAACGTAGATAAAATACTGTAGAGAACATGTTACAAAATTAGGATTAGTAACTCGGGGCTCTTAGAACACTCACTCCCTTCGATCGTGCTCGAAGTTGAGCCTATCATTGGATAAGACACTTCCGAAATTCACCTATGTTGTTATTGGTTTTAATTTTTCAATGCTTAATTTTTACTTTCTCTACTACGTATAGTAAGGCAGAGGAAGTATTGTATTCCACCCAAAATTTCGATGTCGAGATTTCACCGGAAATATATGTTTTGAAGCCCCCTGAATCCCCGCCCCCCCCCCAAAAAAATCATTTTTACAAAAAAAGTCCATGCACGCGGGCGCGTGTGTGTATCTCTATCTGTATGTCAGTCTGTGGACAGCATAACTCAAAAACGAAAAGTTGGTTAGAAACCAAAGTTCGTTGCTTGATGTCTTTCAAGGATGCGACACGAAGATTTTGAAGGAAAAGCCTCCACCCTAAACTAACCTTTACATGGAAAATTTTTCGAAAATTTTTATTTTCTTGAAAATGGCTCTAACGTTTTTGATTAAATTGACACTTTTGAGATATTTGTATGGCAAATGAAATGTATATCTTGAATTTTCTGGCTATAGCCCCTGTAGTCGTACATATTTACTCTGGACGACTTTTGCATAACTGGTAAACCGTTAGAGATAGACCAAATCATACTATAGAAAAAATGTAGATCTTGCTAAAATACACAATTTATGTTCGAATAAATTTTCTTGTAGGGTGAACCACCTCGTAGATATTCCTTGTTATGTGTGTGAGTTTCGGAAAGCTTAGAACTTTCGTGAAATGGATCATCGTTGTTCATTTTTTTATATGTTAAGTGTGCAAAAACAACTGAATCTCAAACATTTGACTATCGCACAAAGCCTACTGTATTCTAACATTCCCCTTGCACCAACAAGGAAATAAGCAATAAGCTGTAGAAATGTTTATGTCATGTGAGTGCAACACATCAGATTTTTTAATATGCTCTCTCTTCAGTTGTTTCTCGCTATGTCATAGAAAGAATATGGAAGAGTATCGACTTTGCAAACCAGCAATTGTCGACTAGCTTTATTATTGATTCATTTCGCATATGTCCTTTGTACCTACAACGAAATATGTAATGAAAACACTTCTGCAGAGCTTTATCTCGTTCAAAATAAGATGGATTCAAAAATGAATTTTATTAAGAATTGCTTCGGGAACCTCAAAAATAAATGACTGTAGAAAAAGAAAGTTGGTAAATTTGACAATTCATATTTTTCTACATTAGATACTTAAACTTGTGGTTTTGGTATTTTTTAGAAAAGAAAGCTCAGGATTTGTTCTAAGAAACTTAAGAAAAATACTTATGTCATTAACCTGAAGTACACATATTTTCCGTTATTATAATTAGCTTAATCCATTAAAGCGTATTGGAACGGCAGATATTACAAAAATTGGCTCAAGAGATAGATGGCTGTGGTTTTTGCTCACACTCACGATGTAGGAAGCGCCGGTAACGTATAATTTTGCAGCTGAGGGTTTCAACATTAGTTGCACAACACGCGAGCAAATGGATAGCGTTACTCTTCTGTATCATCATATTACATTAACCAACTATAAAAAGGCGGGTGTACGCACGTATTAAAAGGAAGGTAAAACACACGGTATTCCGTCCGTGATCTTCACACCCCCTTTTTCTTGTTCATCTTGGAGAGGCACCAACAGGCGCCAGTCTGCTGCATCTGCCACGAGTAGAAGCCCCCTCCACACGTAACTCACTTCTACAGCACTTTTCTACTAACATTTAATTCACATATTACTTTCAATACAACGTAGAAAGTATTGTTTTCCACACAAAAATTTGAAATAAATATTTCATCGGAAATACATATTTTGAAACACGCTACCTATTTAAAAGGGACCCTGCTCCTATATGTCCGCTGTGTGACAACCTTTTGTCGGTTCGCTACGTGCTGCTGGAATGTTGCGCTCTAGCGCACCTTCGGGATTCTCTGCAGCTGCCTGCCAGACTTGCAGAGATCCTAGCGGACGACAAAACAGCGGTTGATAGAGTTTTTAAGTTTTTAGCGGATTGTAATATCAATTTCAGGATTTAAATTTTAGATATCTTTTTGTCTTTTGACCTATTTATTACATTGTTTTATATCCGGCTATTGCCGCTATTTTTTACGTTTATGTGTATTTTTTTCTTTGATACTAGTAACTTATTTTTGATTCAAGTTTATATCTGGCTATTGCCATGAATTTTAGAAGGGCGCTAATAACCTAGAAGTTGAGCGCCCTTAAACCCACAAATCACAAATCATAGAAACACCCTTGATCCAAGAAAAGGTCTGACAAGTTGCACTCACTCTATTCTTGTAAACTCTCTTTCTTACAAACTCATATTCCTCTATCTTCTTCACGTTAGTCGAGATAAACATTTACAGAAATTATCTTATTGTTTATTTCCTTGTAGGTGCAATGGGAATATGGGATTATTGTAGGCCTTGAGCGATAGTCAGATCTTTTAAAGCTGGTCACCAATGAAATTCCCTTCTCTTTGCACGGCCAAGTGATAAATAAATGAATAACCACCTATTTGAGTAAAGTAGGTATAAGTATTGCAAAACTCACAAATAACAAGGAATATATCTGAAATGGTTCACTCCACAAAAAAATGCACTTGGACATAAGGTATATTTTAACAAGATCTACATATTTTGTATGATCAGATTTAGTCTCTTGCGGTTTACCAGTTATGCAAACGTCATCAAGAGTAAACAGGACTACACGCGCTATAGCCGGAAAATTCAAAATATACGAGTACATTTTGTTTGTTATAATAATATCTTAATCATGTGGTGTTGTAATCAAAATCGTTAGACCAATTTTTGAGAAAATCAAAATGTTGGAAACACTTTTTATGTAAATTTAGTTTAGGATGGAGGAGTTTTCTTGGAAATCTTTGTGTCCCATTCTGAAAAGATCTTAAACTCAAATAGCAACTTCGGTTTTTAACCGACTTTTCGTTTTTGAATTATGCTATTCACAGACACAGCCCCACACACAGACACGGAGCGCATTCTAAAATACTTTGATTGGATTCAGGGGGGAGGGCGCCTCAAAACATGTATTTCCGGTGAAATCTCGACATTGAAGTTTTGGGTCGAATACAATACCTCTATTTACTATACGTAGTAGAGAAAGTAAAAAGTATTTTTAGATAATCTGTAAACAGCATAAGTCAAAAACTAAAAGGTCCGCTAATACCCGAACTTGATACAGTAAAGCCTCGTTTATCCTGACTAACCGGAACCAAAGGCAATCTGGAAAATCGAAAATCCGGATAATCAATGGGTAATAAGCAAAACAAAATTCTTAAATCCTTAAATAAGCAAACTGGCCGTTTATGACGATAAAACAGTCTTGCAACAGTACATAGTATGTATTGTTTACTAGACATTAAAAAGTATACAAATCTTAATCACATAAAATCACATCATTTCTTTACAAAGAATGGATCCATAATTTGCTGCTTTAAACACAAGTGGCGATTGAACGAAGTACGGTCATTCAAGAACTTTATCATTAATAGTTCAGCAGGGTGGTGTGAGGCTGACGAGTACGCCATAATGAGCATTTTACTAAAATCCTATGCCCAAGACGGAACTTTAACCCACCAGAAATTTTAGAGCGATGCGCCTTAGTGGGCGTAACCACGAAGGCCGGTTCATTTAACGCATTCTGGGAGTAAATTTGTATATTTAAGTAGCTATACAATTTCTATAAATAAGTGACACATGCATTAAATATGCCGAAATTCAATTCCTCCTCCTCCTCTTCCTCCTCCTCTTCCTCCTCCTCTTCCTCCCCCTCCTCTTCCTCCCCCTCCTCCTCTTCCCCCTCCTCCTCTTCCTCCTCCTCTTCCTCCTCCACCTCCTCCTCCACCTCCTCCTTCTCCACCTCCTCCTCCACCTCCTCCTCCTCATCCTCATCCTCCTCCTCTTCCTCCTCTTCCTCCTCTTCCTCCTCTTCCTCTTCCTCCTCTTCCTCCTCCTCTTCTTCCTCTTCCTCTTTTTCCTCTTCCTCTTCCTCCTCCTCCTCTTCCTTCTCCTCTTCCTCTTCCTCCTCCTCTTCCTCCTCCTCTTCCTCCTCTTCCTCTTCCTCCTCCTCTTCCTTCTCCTCTTCCTCTTCCTCCTCCTCTTCCTCCTCCTCTTCCTCCTCTTCCTCTTCCTCCTCCTCCTCTTCCTCCTCTTCCTCTTCCTCCTCTTCCTCTTCTTCTCCTTCTTCTTCTTCTTCTTCACTTCATGGATTAGGCTCTCGCCTGTTCCGTCTTCACAGTGTCTCCTTCCATCTTATCCTCGGCTTCCCTACGTCCCTCTTTCCTTTAGGACTATATTGGAAAACTACTTTTGGCAGTCTTGTATCATCCATTCTTCCAACATGTTCAAACCATCTTCTTCTGTACCTATCCATTCTTGAGGTGATAGCTTCCACTTGTAATTCATTTCTTATATTTTCATTTCTAATTCTATCTTCTCTTGTACATCCTTTTGTTCTTCTCAAGAATCTCATTTCGCAACTTTGTATTCTGCTGATGGTTCTTTGTGTAGGTACCCAGTTTTCGCATCCATAAAGTAACGTTGAGACTGCCATGGTATTCTAAAATTTTATTCTTGTTTCAGATCTTGTTTTATTCTTTAGGGTTTTGTGAATTGTTCCACAGATTGTTTGAAATCTCATTAATTTTTTGTTCGTATATTTATCTTTCTCATTGCTGATTTCATACCCTAAATAATTGAAGGAGGATACTTGTTCCAATACTTTATCATTAACGACTATTTTCGACCTTATTGGTATTTTACCCCAGTTTGCCATTATTTTTTACTTTTCTATTGATATTTTAATATTAAAACTTTTGCATATTTGATTAAGGTGGTGTATTGAACGTTGTAGATCATCTTCTGTTTCTTGTATAATTACTACGTCATCTGCATATAATAAAATATTTAAAATTTTTCCTTGGGTTACTTTCAATGAAACTTACAATGAATATCGTAAAATCAGTAAGTAAAAGTGAGCTACAGGTTTGCATATACATATTTGCGTTTGTTTAAAAAATATCGGACAAGTTTTTGTATTCACTCGTGTACTATTCTTACAAGCACTAATTCTTCTTTATATTTCATACTAATCGAGATAAACATTTGTGGAAATTGTATTATTTATCGTAGGTATAATGGCAACACAGAGAAATACAGTAGGCGATAGTCAAATATTCTAAGAGCTTGTCGCTATGAGATGCTTTAAAATTCCACTTTCTTGCCTGGATATCTTGGAAATGGTTAACTCTACGTAAAAATAAAGGTATTTGGGTGTGCTTTAACCAGATCTACATTTTTGTAGAGCAAGATTTTGTAATTCTCAGAAAATTGAAGATATACATTTCAATTGCCATGAATATTTCTTAAACATATGGTATTTTAATCAAAATCGTTAGAGCCATTTTTAAAATAATCAAAATTGTCAATAAAGTTTCCATGTATAGGGTGGTTTGGTATGGGGCAGGCCTCTCTTGAAAATCTGATGTTAACCTGACCTTACCAAATCTCTCTCAGAAATTAAACTTTGTATGGCATTTTGACATTAAACTGTGACTAAATTCATTCAATTAAGGCATAACAGCATTGTTTACACAATGCTTGCGTGAGAGTTAGTGAAATAAAAAACCACTTATACCCATCTGCCAAGAAAGTAGAAGGCTCCGAATACTTGACATAAATTACTTTTTTCGGCGAAACTTTTTTTATTGATAATAATTGTATTGGACATATTTGTTACACTCATCATGTAGAATTCCAGGTTAATGTATGGCCGAAGCAGTTACTTCCTCCAATATGTAATTAAAAACATGTATAGTTCCACCAATTGTTGTTATAAACTAAACGGGCCTATATGATCCAGCATGTGATGTAAACGATGATACTTTTCATGAAAATTGGATTCTTAAAATACAAAACACTTTATAGAAATAAAAGTATTCAACTATTTTTAGAAAACTGGGAGTAAAATTAAACAGTTTTACGCATGTTCATACCATGGGATGTTTATAGTGATTTAATTTGTATATTTTCATAAAATTGATTATATTTACACCTCATCAATTAATGCATATGGAACTAAATAACGAGTATTACTTCGTAAAATTCTGAATACATTAAAAATGATCCTGTAAATTTAAAATTCGGTGCAATTTTGTGACACTTAAAATCGATGAAAGTTAGAAACAAACAGATCAGTACTCGGTAAAAATACCTCTTAGTTTTCAAACGTAGGAATATTACAAAATATTTGTTTAGGAGAACATTCCAAAGTACATTGTAAGTATAAGAAGTTTTAATAAGAATAAGAAAATTTAATGTCAAGCAAAAATGAAACGGAGTAACACAATCCATTAAGAATAAATGCTTTAAAATATCTTATAAAAACTCATTACGATTTTTGTTAAATTTCATAACAGAAATTTTTTTGATATTTCTATAATTTCAGTATTGATAGCGATAGATCAAAATAATGACTGTGGCTGAAGACTACAGCTATTGGAATCTTAAGTTTAATCAAATAGACATACGTATGGTTTAGTTCCATAACTTAGAAAGTAAAGTTTATATTTCCTGATTTTAAGTAAATAATTTGGTATACGTTTATAACAGAAATCTTAAATTCAGAAAACAGGATTTCTATTTGAGAAGCGGTGTTTCCGAAGGTAAATTCCATTAATTTGTTGAAGTAATGCCAGAGATAAATCTACTGCTTCTCCTGTAATACCATTGCAGATGATAGCTGTAGTGCGGGAGTAATTCCCCATCGTTACCACCTCCTCAAAAAAAATAATATAGTGGGTATAAACCACAGAGCATGCGAAAAACTCGAGAGTGCGTAGTGACGCAAGATCTGTTCCTCCCACAGCATCCGGGTGCTAGATAATAACATGACTTAGCTCTCTATAAAACCAACACCTGATACAAGGATGTGGAATTCTAGTTCCCAGAAATAACATGAAATGAAATGACATGAAATAATAAAGAGGTATGTACGTATGTATGCATGTATGCGTTTATACGTGTATGTAGGTATGTACGTATGTATGAACGCCAAAGAAAATCTTCAGTTGATTTTGTATCCTTTTCTGGGACTTTTCTGTTTCCTCCCTTGATAAATACTCAAACTGCTCCTATTGCTAAATTTTTAGCTATTTTCATTGACGAAAAACTGAATTTTAGTGCTCATTTGGATGATATATGCAAGAGATTAAATAAAGTATGTTTTGCTCTTAGGTATCTTAAACAATCTTTGGATCTCGAAAATTTATTAAATATTTATTTTTCTCTTGGTTATTCGTATTAGTGTATAACGTGATCCTTTGGGGCAATGCTTACAATATTCAAAGGGTTTTCCTTATTCAAAAATGGATGTTGAGAATTGTTTTTAATTTAAGACCTAGGGATTCGCTTAGATCTTCCAGGTGTATCTTCAACCTCGTGGTGTATGACGGTACCAGTACATGGAACTGCTCTTCTTAGCACTAGGTGGCGTTAGGTGGCAGTCGTCCTCTCGCGGGGCGACGCTTGTCTACACCGGAACTATCGTGGCTATTCGGCGGGGTCTGGCGCCGCGATGAAGAGATCTCAGCACTTGTTAGGGACTTCCGCGCGTCCCTATAGCCTGTCTGCAACCCTGTGGCATCCTGTTTTTCTCTCACTTCATCCTTTCCTTCTGGGGATTGTTAGGACTGAAAGGATCTGCGTAGGTTCTTGAATGAACCTACCCTAGCCCTGCCCAATGCTAAAGAAAGTAGGGTAATTTCACCTCAGAAAACGTAATTTACTAAACAAGCAAGGGAATATTCGAAATGTTTAGTTCTTCCGGGCTTGTAGGCCGTGGTCTAGAAAGCATGGTAGATACCAACGTTTCGCCAAGTACTGGGCTTGGCATCATCAGGGTAACACGATCCTCCGTCTGCACTGGTCAGAGTTTGAATGTGGAGGCAGATAAGTAGTGGAAGTAATGACCGTTAACGTCCGTTAAGGTTATTTATATGGGTGGGGTTAACGGATGTTAACGGTCATTACTTACACTACATCTCTGCAGTACTTGGCGAAACGTTGGTATCTACCATGCCTTCTAGACCACGGCCTACAAGCCCGGAAGAACTAAACATTTCGAATAGTCAAGACACCGGCCGTGAAAGCCTAAATGCAAGCAAGGGAATGTTTAAAAATTAAGAAGACACTATTCAGAAACAAAACCTGTGAGCAACTTTTAAATGGAGAGAACTCAAAAGATGAAGGTCTAGCAAATAATATGCATTAGTCCAGCATGTCAAGATGCGTATCGCGATTATATTGTGTAATCAGAGTGAAACAGACAGACCCGCGTGTAATCTCTAGTGTTCAGGGTTTAGTCACTGCCTTTTAGCGGTCCCATTTACCATTTGGCAAGCGTGAATTCCACTCTCAAAGGACTACTCTGAAGTCATCCCATACTTTAACTTCAGGCTACATCCTCATCTCTGCCACTGTATCCAAAACCTTTGGCGCTTAACGTGAGGTTAGGGTGTATAAAAATGAGCTCTTAGTACTTAATCCCCATTTACATATTGAAATTAATGCAAAAACGGCTTTCTTTTCTTCTCTTTACATTTGTATAGCCCTCTTTAACTTCTTTATTCATATCGAAGGCTTTGACCTGAGAAACAGCTGATGGTGTTATTACTCACTGAACTACAGGTTTTCGTAACGCTGATTTTCATAATGTTTAGCATTAAACACACTCATATTTGCTCCTAAGTTCAAATTTCCAGATTGTAAGGCATACGTGCACACCAGCTGACCGGCTTTTAAAAGTGGCCATACAGCGATAGTTTACGTAAGTTAAAGTTAGTTTAGAGAAGGTAAAACATATGCAATAAATTAAAGTGAATCTGTAATATATCTCTTAGCATCTGACTCCCTACATATATCAAAACGTATTACCTCTATTGGAAACGTATTGTTTATTAATTAATACTTATTACACAATTTGCTTTTATTCATAATTATACAGATGTTTTCTAAATTCCCACAATTAAAATAAAATAACGAAATTAAACAAAATAATATACTACAGTAAGATGGTTTATTTTAATAATGTTTAATACTGTTACCTTTGCTTCTGTAGGTTAGTTTAGCGTCAAACTATATGCCTAACAAGCTACGTTCATTTCATACCTGTCACATTTTTTCAGCATACGCCAGGTTTTCATGATAAGCCTAGAAAGCCTGCGACATATTTAGTAGAACTCCAGATATCTGAGGGAAAAATATTGTATGGCTAAAATTACTTTATTAAATCAACAAGCTGGTTTTGTTCGACAGTTATTACAATACATAGTTGTAAAGTACGGCACAAAAGTAAACAACATTGCTTTCTAATGATTCAGTTAATGTTACAATATACAAACAGTGTTTCTTTTTTAAAGAAATTACCGTTTTCATAATTTATTCGACTATCCGGATCGCGTTCAGTACCAATTAACCGAAATAATTGAAGTTCTACTATGCATACAGGATATTAGGGGTATAAGTGCAGATATTTTTACTGGTAAATGAGGGTCAATACTTGCTTCATTTAGTAAGATATGTTTTCAGATTGGTTAGCACCTCTAAGTAGACGTGGCACAGAAGTCATGACGATCTCGTGATAACGAATAGTATACCGGAACCGAGTTCCAACACTTTCTGTAAGACCAATGGCCCCACGCTACCTAGACCAGTAGGTCACGCATTTAGGCGTGAAGTAAAACGTATAGTATATACGGCAGGCGTAATTATGACCATGCAAAACAGCAAATACTAAACTTCGTGATTGGTTTGTGGGAAAACTGTTGGACGAAGAGAACAAACAATTCACATACCGAGGTAGTTACACACTAAGGTACCAATTACGGGTCAAAATATCTGCACTCATGGCCCTAGCGTCTTGCATTAACATCTCAGTTTGCATCTTTTATCTCGTGATGCTAGGTGATACTATGTGGTAAATATACATGGTTCCTAACATTTTGAGTTTATTAAACCACTTTCAAGGGAAATTCTTCATTTTTAGAGAAGTGCTCCTGTAAAGGTATTATTTTACAGGTTATGTCATTTTAAGTGGTTTTTAAGAACAAATATGGATCTTTATAATTTTTTGAAGATTTCGTTGCATTATTCTAATATTAGTACAACCAAGTTTCAGAACCTCACAATATTAAAGTTCCATGGAAATCTATTGTAAGGTGGCTCCACTATTCATATTCTGTTAAACATTTGGTCCCTTCAACCACAGATTGATACGGTCAACTAAACGGTTCACGTCTATTGTAAGATAGACTTGTCCTCTAAAGTAATGAGAGTAATGTAATGTGTGAATAATTTGTTCAGAGTCCCTGAATAATTGATTTTACAATGGGAAAGATATCCTAGTAGAATGTATCTTCTGAAATGTCATCGATGGTAATGGAACAGCAGGCGAATACTGCTCCTGATATTTTACATTTGCAAATAAAACCATCTGGTGGTTCTTCTTCTTTCCACAAGTATTAGGCTTTCGCCTGTTACGCCCTCTTAATTAGAATTGTTGATCTGTACACCTCTTCCCTGATCTTGCAAAGAACTTCTGCCAATCGCGTGGTGCTCCATCATTAATTTTGGTATTCTTTCATTCTTGTCACATGGTCCTTCCAGCTTTTCTTGCATTCCTTAAACTGCTCATTTAAGGGACACTGGGAGTGAAATTTTGGTCAATTTTTCATATCTCCCACTCCATGTGGTCATTACGGCCCTTTCAAATAGTGCTCTTCCCTTAACGTACACAGCATGTTCCTATATAAAAGCCTGTTTTTCTCAAAACTACATTTCTGCACATTCCAAAAGAAGGTCGCGCCTGAGTTTTGCTTCAATTTCAAGGAAAATTTCCAAAAATATTCATAAATAGCAGCTAAACAATATTCAATATTGATGTTATCATTAACATGAATTCCAAAAACATTTTTTTTTGTATGAAAAAAATCAACAATTTTTAAGATTAAATTTTCTTTGTTATTAAAAAAATATGTACAGCATAATCAGCAAACGTATTTGACATATCTCTTCGTACAATTGTTATCCATGTTTTAGAGTACCAGTTCTGCCAATATAAATGAATTTTGAAAAGTCAATACACGCGAGCTACATTTTGAAAATGTGCCTATTAAGTTCATAAAATAATTTATATATAATAAACGAATTATCCAATTTTAATGAAATTTGGTGTACCTCCTATTCTCATATAAATACAAACACAGTAAAAATTTCAGAAAAGTCTATCAAGAAATGTGGAACTTTCAAATTTCACTCCCAGTGTCCCTTGAGCATCTGGTGATAATAGACGAAAATGTTGCAGGTAACTTTTAAATTTTCCATTCCAGCAGTAAATTCAATAAGAATATAGTTTGGTGTGACATACTTGCAAGAGGCGTAAAAAACTGAAGTAAAAAATACATTTCTTGAGAGGTAGAATTGGAACTTAAAAATTCAATACCACAGCTGGGATGTGAACCACGTGTTTAAAAACACCAACAGTAAGTTTGTTGGCATAAATAAATAAATAAATAAATAAATAAATAAATAAATAAATAAATAAATAAATAAATAAATAAATAAATAAATAAATAAATAAATAAATAAATAAATAAATAAATAAATAAATAAATAAATAAATAAATAAATAAATAAATAAATAAATAAATAAATAAATAAATAAATAAATAAATAAATAAATAAATAAATAAATAAATAAATAAATAAATAAATAAATAAATAAATAAATAAATAAATAAATAAATAAATAAATAAATAAATAAATAAATAAATAAATAAATAAATAAATAAATAAATAAATAAATAAATAAATAAATAAATAAATAAATAAATAAATAAATAAATAAATAAATAAATAAATAAATAAATAAATAAATAAATAAATAAATAAATAAATAAATAAATAAATAAATAAATAAATAAATAAATAAATAAATAAATAAATAAATAAATAAATAAATAAATAAATAAATAAATAAATAAATAAATAAATAAATAAATAAATAAATAAATAAATAAATAAATAAATAAATAAATAAATAAATAAATAAATAAATAAATAAATAAATAAATAAATAAATAAATAAATAAATAAATAAATAAATAAATAAATAAATAAATAAATAAATAAATAAATAAATAAATAAATAAATAAATAAATAAATAAATAAATAAATAAATAAATAAATAAATAAATAAATAAATAAATAAATAAATAAATAAATAAATAAATAAATAAATAAATAAATAAATAAATAAATAAATAAATAAATAAATAAATAAATAAATAAATAAATAAATAAATAAATAAATAAATAAATAAATAAATAAATAAATAAATAAATAAATAAATAAATAAATAAATAAATAAATAAATAAATAAATAAATAAATAAATAAATAAATAAATAAATAAATAAATAAATAAATAAATAAATAAATAAATAAATAAATAAATAAATAAATAAATAAATAAATAAATAAATAAATAAATAAATAAATAAATAAATAAATAAATAAATAAATAAATAAATAAATAAATAAATAAATAAATAAATAAATAAATAAATAAATAAATAAATAAATAAATAAATAAATAAATAAATAAATAAATAAATAAATAAATAAATAAATAAATAAATAAATAAATAAATAAATAAATAAATAAATAAATAAATAAATAAATAAATAAATAAATAAATAAATAAATAAATAAATAAATAAATAAATAAATAAATAAATAAATAAATAAATAAATAAATAAATAAATAAATAAATAAATAAATAAATAAATAAATAAATAAATAAATAAATAAATAAATAAATAAATAAATAAATAAATAAATAAATAAATAAATAAATAAATAAATAAATAAATAAATAAATAAATAAATAAATAAATAAATAAATAAATAAATAAATAAATAAATAAATAAATAAATAAATAAATAAATAAATAAATAAATAAATAAATAAATAAATAAATAAATAAATAAATAAATAAATAAATAAATAAATAAATAAATAAATAAATAAATAAATAAATAAATAAATAAATAAATAAATAAATAAATAAATAAATAAATAAATAAATAAATAAATAAATAAATAAATAAATAAATAAATAAATAAATAAATAAATAAATAAATAATAATACATTCCTTGTTACCTATTCATTTAAGCCGCTTCAACACAGGTTGTTCAATGTTTCTGTTGTTTATTCCTTTAGAAGCTTTTTAAATATGACTTTTGGGCATAACAAATATCGGAATTCCAGACTTCTAGTTTAATATCAACCAAATAGAGACCTTCAGTTTAGGTTTGGTAAATAAACATGAGCGTCGAAACATCGGTGCTCAATATATGTATTTGCAGTTTCAAAAAGCAACAGCAAAGGAATACCAGACACTTGGACAGCTACCAGAAACTAGGCAGCCTTCACGGATCATATTATGGGGAGCTTTAAACATGGGTAAAGGACATGCACCACTTAAAGGGTCATTATGTCGAGTCCAGGCAGTGACAAGCATCCCTAAAGATTATTTAAGTGGCCGGTAGCAATGGAGCGATGTTCCGGGACCACAGGCAGCATCTTGCTCCAATTAGTGCCGATATAAATCAACAGTTTCGTCTCACAGTGTCATCACACACAGGGAGACATATTTCTTTTGTGTTTTCCTTGTACGCACGATTAAGTGTGTCAACAGCACTCCTTAATATTTCTAGCTGCACCCTTTCTGAACTCAATGAAGTGAGCTATCTAAAGGACTTGCAGATTCATTAACCTCAAAGGTTATCGTTTATCATTTCACTCTCGTTGGCGCCTAATTGTGTTTACATGCATTCTAAGTTCATGTTAATACCAAAATATAATTTCGTGTGTTAGGGGACACAAGCACATACTAATGCAAGTTTATAATAAACTCGAAAGAAGTCCTAAAGAAATAGGATTAGACGTAATGAGGAAAAACTCAAATATTTGAAAATAACAGCAGATAAAGCTAAAATAACCATTACAACAACAATGCCCAACGCCGTCTATTTGGAGACGCTTATATAATTAGCAGCAAACCCACCTTCTTCAGTCAGAGGGTGAATCAGCTAGAGCCTGTGACGGGTAGAATTACACCCAGACAATCAGTATGCACTGACAGACACACACAAACGACTCCATGGCAGTTTCTAAGTCATGCCTTAAACTTTCTGGGAATGTCATCAGCAGACCTTTTCATTCTGGATGACTGTTGCATAAATGGTAAACAGACAAAAGCTTACTAAATAAAAATGTGAATCCCATTAAAACAGAATTTATGTCAAAATATCTATTTTTTTCTTTCTTTTGGGCGAACCATTTCCGAGATATTCTTCATTATTTGTTTCAAATTGCCAATCCATATACTTTTTTTTCAAACACCAATATGTTAGTCGTTTTAGTAACGCAAGGAGAACGGAATCTCAAAGCCATCGCATAGCAAAACGCTCTTAAAACATTTCATTATTTCTTAAAACCTGCTTTGTTCCAATTTTCTCCTTGCACCGACAAGAAAATTAGCAATAAGATAATTTCTGAAAATGCTTATGACTATTAAACTGAAGTAGATAGCGAAATAACCTTTGCAAGACGTTTGTATAAGAGTGAGTATAACTCTACAAATATTTGTGAACAGTTTCTCTAAATTGAACTACATTAAAAGTCTGTATGGCAATAGGTTACGCGACAATCACTTGGTGTATCTTCTAAAGCTATGCACTTCGACTTTGTCGCCAATATTGACAGACTTGTTAAACGTAAGCAGTACTAAAGAAATCACTAATTAAGTGATGTTTATTGCATGAGATTTGAAAGTGCTTTCGTAAATCAAACGCAATGTACATTTTAACCAAGCCCTCACTCAACACAATGCACTTGTGAGTATTGAAGAGTGGCACAGATCCCATAAAGTGGAAGGAGGTGAATTCAACCTCCTCACTTTCGCAAACGTTGGACATCGCTGAATTACAAACTTAGTAATTGGAGAAAAAGCTTTTGAAGGAGTATCACAAATTAAATACCTAGAGACTTTTGTAAACAGCAACAACAATAATAATTATAATATAAATAAGTGCATAAAATAATTAAAAGAGGAAATTAGGTTGTTATGCTAATTTACAACTTTTACAATAGATTCATTATTTAAGGATAAAATGCAAGATGTACAAAACATTGATCATTAAAAAATTTTCTCATTCATACCTACAAGAAATAGAAACAAATGCCAAAGATAAAAAATGGATTCCACTACTTTCCAACCCAGATATAATCCCCCAGAGACCAAGGAAAACAGCGGTTGCAGCCTTCCGACTATTGACAAATCACGACTGCTTGGCGAGTCATCCCTACAGAATAGGTATCTCAGCTTCACCAATATGTGTCCTGTGTAACGATCCAGCAGAAATGAACGAAGACCACTTGAAGACCTGTGAAGCATTAAGATCAGCAGAAACTACAGTTCAAAAGTATTGGAAAGCACGAATGCTAATGGCTTCATTGCCAGATGCAAGGCACTAGAAAGCAACAACAAAACATTGATAAGGCCAATAGTAGGTAGCATATGCTGCAGAAACATACACCTGAACAAGGCAGATGAGGAAACATTATGAAGATTTTAAAGAAGACTACTGATCAGAACCTATGGACCAGTAAAGGATTCAGAGCAATGGAGAATAAGATATAAGTAACTATGAGCTAGAGGAGCTTCTAGATAAGCAAGACATTGTGTGGTTTATAAAGTCACAAAGAATAAAATGACTAGGACATATTGATAGAATGACGGAAGACAGAATTCTAAAAAGAATATTGAGAAAAACAAGGTGGTAGGATGAAGTAACAAAGGAAAGAAGATCTGAATTAAAGGATGGAAAAGTAAAGAGCAAGCCGATTGTGCAAGAAAGCCAGAAAAGCCAGAAAAGAAGATGTTGTGGTGGTGGCGGTGGCGGTGGCGGTGGCGGTGGCGGTGGCGGTGGCGGTGGCGGTGGCGGTGGTGGTGGCGGCGGCGGCGGCGGCGGTGGTGGTGATGGTTGTCATGGTGATGAAAAGGGAACACAAGCGCGTAGTACTAAGTTTCCTAGCTTTTAAAAAAAGTAAATGATGCTTTGCACCGGCAATATGAATTTTATGTATAACAAATAATTTAATCCGATGCCCACATACAGCACGAGGCAAAGTTGTATTTCAATGTAAACCCGGCCATTCTGGTTGTTTTTCGTGAGTTTCCCAGGTAGGGAGGCAAATACAGAGGTAATTGCTCATCTACCGTGAATTCCCATCATATCTTGCTCCATAATTTTCTCTTATCTGTTTCTATTTATATGTTTCAGAGTTACAACCAGGAGCCGACGCTTGGTCGTCTGCGGCGGAACCGTGGAATTTGCACTGTGGAAAGCCTTCTCCCTGGCGCTTGGATGGCCTTCTTGGGAGCGGCTCGTTTCATTACAGAACCCGGTTGAAGATGGCTGAGGCGGATCGTGGCTTCGCCAGGACTTGTGTTATTCTGGAATAATTAATGACAGTGAATCATTAAAGCAAACATTTAATATTAAGCGTAGACTTTGTGAGCATTTTACAAGTTATATTTCCCCAAGTCATAACGACTGCAGAAGTGTAGTCGTGAGTGAGTGTTACAAATAGATATATGTTTTAAAACTACATATTCAGTACTGAACAAACTACGGAAAACATGCCTTCCCCTGACTTTTATCCACATGCTATTGCATAAAATGTGTACATATTAGATTAACAATTATAATTGCTTACAATGATTAATTAAAGCTTTGTGGAACTAAGCATTCAATGTTTTATAGCTGACTAATATAAATTAAAATCCTTTGATTTCAATAGCCACCTTTTCTTCATTATGTGCTCAAACTCGAGGTAACAAAGAAATGTTCTGAAGATATCACAAGTACTAGTTGCATGTGTTATTTGGGTCCTGGAATCTAATGCTAGGAACGGTCCGTATCAGTAAGTCCTGTGCTTTGCCAAAGTGATAACGGATCATCGTTGTCCATACTCAGTGTTACCACTTGTGCAATTCACTGTAGCGCATTATCTTTGTTGCTATTCGATTGCCTTATTATACCGATTAACTTTTCTATTCAACCAACTCTAACAGTAACTTTAAGTAGTAATTGCCTAAAGCAGATGCAGCATCGACAGCGCAAACTCCTGTAAACAGTAAGAGAAGGAACCACGTGTTTAGCCAGCCTTTCACTTTAGTCGCTAGCTAATCGGTAAAAAAACAATTGCGGAAACTACAACTCACTGCCTTCTATGATATGATATAAAGTACGACTGCACGCGTAAAAGACGTGAAAGGTTCTGTTGCCGTTTTTGACAATATCGTCATCAAACTGATCAAGATAAAGTGTGAGAGTAATACACAAGTTGTTCCCAACTACCTTCCACTTTTTTTCGAATAGGCAGTCCAAATATTAACAGAATATAATATTGTAAAATATCTCTACCGTTTAAGAACGGCTTGCTTCTGCTTCATTTAAAATGTTCTGCTATTGCAACACCATCAACGCATAGAGGCAACTGTATTTGTTAAATTAATATTTAGCTTTGATTGTACATCGACATATTGTTTGTTCAATGTTATTAATTGTATACATCGTGTAGTATTATGTTCATAATACGAATACTAATGTAATAGTTAATAATAATAATAATAATAATAATAATAATAATAATAATAATAATAATAATAATAATAATAATAATAATAATAATAATAATAATAATAATAATAATAATAATAATAATAATAAACAATAACAATAATAGTGTAACAATGCTTCAGACAGCAAACAACTCCGACGCGACGATTAAAAGTTTACAACTGACTGCCGATATTGAAACTCTCTCAACACTGACTGTACACACACACACACACACACACACACACACGCACACGCACACAAACTTAAAGCTTTATAGCCGAGAATGGTGTAGCACGGAGTTTTCCCGAAATCCACCTTTTCTGGAAGTTCTTGTAAATCACCCGGCAGTCAACAGTTTCTGCAACAACCTTTAAACGCTTTGTTTAGCCGCTCTCATACTCGTCTTTGTTCTGACCGCTACATTGTCGTAGAGCACGTGTTTATGAGCAGTGGTGTGGGATAGCTTTGACCTTGAGCGCCTTCGAGTTGCACGGCCACCGTCGCAATAATAATGAGCAACATAGCTGTGCTTATGTGTAAGGATTAGGGCGTAAGACAGAAACTTAGCCTCACGCCTTAAGGGGAGACTTTAGTTCCTACACCGCCCATGTTAAATTTTGAAAATTTATGCACCTTTTTATAAGAACTATAAATGGAGCTATAGAGATCCGAAAGACATATACCTTACTGGCTGCTTTTAGTAGAGATTAAATAGAAATTGTGTTCACAGGGAAAGTTTCAATTCTGGCTAATTATTTTTGACATTTTAGGTTCTTCTTCTTCTTCTTCTTCTTCTTCTTCTTCCTCTTCTTCACCTTTCGGTCCATTCCGGCTTCATCAAATTGTTCTACCCCTGTAGAACTCCTTGATCTGTTTCCGTGACAATATTATTATGGGTCAGTTGTATTTTGTCACATAGACTTTGTATTACTCTTATCAAATCGGATGGAATTCGTTATTTCTTAATATCTGCCATAAAATAGGTCTATCCACTCTATCAAATGCCTTTTCATAGTCAATGAATGCAAAAAATGTGGGCAAATTATACTCTTTCCACTTTTCAATCAGTTGTTTTATAGTAAATATACAGTCCGCACAAGATCTATCTTTCCTGAAGCCATGCTAAGCCTCGCCTATTAATGATTGAATTACTGCCTCACAGTCTGTTTTATGTTTGGTATCGGGAGTTTAAAAGTCAAATACCTCTATAGTTTTTCGGTTCAGATTTATCTCCCTTCTTAGAAATTGGGTATACTTGAGCCTAATCCTATCTTCTGGGACATGGTAACAAGCATTAATAAAACGAAGTATTTTCTCTTGCATTTTGTATGAGGCATATTTCAGTAATTCTAAATTTATTTTATCTGTTCCTGAGGCTTTCTTGTTCTTGTAAAAGGTAGCAGCATTTTAAGTTGTGAAATTATTTTTGTGCTTATGTTTGTGATTCGAAATTGTTAAATATCAGTAGACGTAAAAGTACTTAAAGCAGTTTCTTCCAAAATCCTTCATTTCCTTCCTCTTTTCTCCATATATCTCCCATCCCTATTTTTTCCATTTTTTCGTCCACCTCTGCCATATATTTTTATTTTCCACATTTCTTTGTTGCATTATGCATCCCTTTAGTATCTCGTCATTCTACATTTGTGTGCATCTGTATCAGTATTTTAGCAATGTTTCTAGTATCACCCAGTTTCTCCTTGTTGTGCCCAGTTCCATCATTGTCACTTCTCTCGGTGCTAACTGTGGTAGCCCAACACTAATGTCCTGAATCTTTGCTCTGTTTTTTCATCATGTTCTGAGCTTTCCCACATTTCAACCGCATATACCATTTTTGCTTCTACCTCCGCTACATTTGTCTGTGCTAGCCATTTTGTTGACATTTCTAAATTATATTTACATATTCTGAACCCTACCATAGCACTCTTTCCTTTTCTTATTACCTTCCTACTATGAGCCCCCATTCTCCATTATTGGCTTGCAAATCAAATCTTTTACCACGTGTAAGTCCCCTCCCCCAAATGTGATTTTTCTTCTCTTGTGCTCATATATAGAAAATTACTAATTATAACATACTTCGGTTAACAAGTTATCGCCTTGATAGCTTTTTATAAAGTGAATACTAGTATCAAGTACTGATGCTTAAAATCAGTATCAGTATTGAGTATCGAGTATCGAGAAACAGTATTATCGTCCCACCACTAATTACTGGTGCACGACAAAGACTCACGACATCCGAAGGACTGTTGGAGGTTTGTAATGAAGAGGTTCCGTGTACTATATGCATTGTGACGCCAATCTTCCGTCAAAGGGACGCTCAAGGTCAAGCTACCTCACACCACTACTTGTAAATATGCGAGTCGATGGCAATGGAGCGGTCAGAACAAAGACTATAAGAGTGGCAAAACAAAGGATTACAGGCAGTTTCATAAGTTCCGACTGCCGGTGTACGAGCAGTTTTGAGAAAATATGTATTTTCTAGAGAATTCACCTGCACTTCGTCTGGCCTATAAAAGCGAGAGAGCTAGTTTTTAAGCATGTGTTGTGTACAATGTTGCAAGAGATTTAATGTGTTTTAGACATTTAATCGTCGCGTCGGAGTTGTTTGTTGCGTGGAGCAGTTTTTAATGAGTGTATAATCGTACGAGTGTAAAATGTTTCTTAGACAAAGAGAGCAAAAAGAAAAGTGTGTGTCAAGGTTACGAGAGGATAGATCTGCTGTGTATTGCAAGGTTACGACGAATTGTAAGTTGTGTTGGCGATAAAAGGAGAGGATTGCGTTTTTGTGATTCAGTCTTACAGGAGAAATAAAGCAACGAAAAAGTAACTAGGCCTGTAATGTACCACATTGGTGTTGGTGGGATTTTTAACTTTGCCATTTTTCACAGTGTATATCATTTAGGGCATTTTACAATGCACTTGAGTTAGAGGTGTTGGTTATCGTATTTACATACATATCCTCAACACCAGTTAGGCAGAGTGCTCCCGTTGGCCCCAAATAAACAAACGCAATGCTAACTGTCTTGAGTAATAAATGATTAAAATTGGATCACCCCTGAAACTAGCTACGAGGTAGAACTTCAAAAAGTGAACTGGGAGTCCAGAACACCTGTAGAAGTTTCTTCGAGAACATCATAATTATCATAATGCTAATAATTGGCTTACGGATTACAATAATTGACTATTTATTCTGGAATTAGAGAAGACTAATTTTAATACTTATTATGCAAAGAGACTTTTTCATAGATGAATCAGTATAGATTATGAGAACTTCTAAAAAAGAAAACAGGTTATTTAGAATTTAAAAGGATTTTATGGAAATCAATTACAATGCTCATTTAATAAAAACACTAAGGAAAACTAAATCAGTCCGCCACACTTTCATTTGCTTGTGTTAAAATCGTGGTGTGTCGAATGAACAAAGTTGTTGTATGTTACAGTAAACAAAGACATCCCGCACAACCGTGTTCATTTACCATATGTTTTACTTCCGCCCTTCTCACTACAAGTTCACAAAATAAATATATTAGAATGTCAATTGTACAGTCTGTATCAAATATTATTCCCTCAGTTATCAACAATATAAAGTGCATTTTACTACTAATGATGTGAAATCAACACGTTTAGGGAATGAGTGGGCAGGTTGTAAAGACAATTACACGCGCGCGCCTCTCAATGTTCCTTATTTACCATTCAGAAACGAATATAATCAATAGTTTTAAAACAGGGTGCTCAAAAACTGATAACTCCTTGCTTTTTCTTATACATTCATATTTACTTGCTCTACTAGTAGGTAGAGGAAGTACTGTATTCCACCCCAAAATTCGATGCCAAGATTTCACCGGAAATGTATGTTTTGAGTCCCCTGAGTCCAGAAAAAGCATTTTTAGAAAAAAGATCCGTGTATGTGTGTGTGTGTGTGTGTGTGTGTGTGTGTGTGTGTGTGTGTGTGTGTGTGTGTCTATCAGTCTGTGAACATCATAAGTAAAAAACAAAAAGGCAGCTAAAAACCAAATTTGGTATTTAAGTTTAATGTGTTTCTAGAATGCGATACGAAGATTATGAAGAAAATTCCTCCACCCTGAACATGGAAAATTGTTCGAAAAGTTTTTCTTGAAAATGGGCTCTAACGATTTTGATTAAAATGACATTTTAAAGTTATTTTTATAACAAATGAAACGTATATTTTTAATTTTCTCGCTACTGCCCATGTAGTTAGGTTTACTCTGGATAAATTTTGAATAATTCGCAAACCGTGACCTTACTATACAAATATATTGGTAAAAAACAAATCATGGAACAAATGGGGGAAAATTTAGCGCGAATTAAAGGCAAATATTACTTTTCATTACATCCTGAAGTATCCAAAAAACAATGGTATGAGTATACAAAAGCCTCAAGGAAAATAATGACTATAGCTCACTTACAATGAATCATGGTAACTTCGCTAAACATCTTATTAAAGAGTCCCTTTCCTGTGATCACTGTGATGAACAGATTGAAGACTGTAATCACAAGCTCAAGTTGGACAGCAATGTAACATTTCCAGGATCAGATAGTAAGCTTAGGCATCCGTCTTCCATGCAATGTTGTTCATTTACTTAGGACTCCAAATGTTAGTGTGTACCTTGCAATGGTAACATTTTTAAACCAATTAAAGATGAATGTTTAAATTTAAGTTTCCAAAATTAAGAACTTAATGTTTGAAGACAATGTATGCATGAGTTTCTTTTAAGTCTATGTGCAATTGTTCTAATTGTTGCAGTTGTCATGGCTGCACTGATAACTATGCGTCTTACAATAATTAAATACTTGGAATATAGTTAAGTATTCAGCCCAGACTGTTAATTAGCCATATTCATTATACAAATCCTGCCTCTTCATTTATACATAATTCACTTCTCGTTTTAATTCCATTTCCTTTTAGCTTTATTTAGAAACTCTCCTACTTTCTTGTATTCTTTACTAAAGATTTTAATCAATGCTACCTTTTATACCCATTTGAAACCATTTCTCATCTATGTACTCTATTCTCCACAACTCTGTCTCCTTGGGCTCAAATAATATATGCTCCATATCCTCTTTTAAGCTGGTGACCTACTAGCTGAGAGCCCTTAAATCTAGTCCTTTGTTGGGCATTGTTTTGGGGTAAAACTTTTCCTCATCTCTTTTAGCCTCCATACTCCGGCCGCACCATTCTATACTCCCTCTTTGATCTTTTGCTGATATTTAAATGTATACTCGTCTTTCCCATACATTTTTATTGAATATGCAATTCTAGCGATCTTTTGGCAACTATGTATTTCTATATCTTGAAATCTTCTCCTTACACCTTTCCAAAAACCTTAAACGTTATTCTCCCTCATTCTCCAAATTTCCCCCAACCTATTTCTTTCTAGATTAGATTGAATATTGTGGCTCCACCCATTACCTTCTAAGTACTTTTCTTGATGTTCTGAGCATTGTCTTAACACTTTCTTTTCATGTAGGTTTAGTATTATAAACCAGAACTTAGGAGCTCTCTCAACCAAACAACCATACATCTATTACTTCACTGTAAGCTGTAAGCCAAGGACAGACCAGCGCATTTGAAGAACCCCAACATAGTGTAACCAAAAGTACTTTCATTACCCCGTGCAATCCAGGAATCTTTAAGAAATTAGATTAAAACTACTTGCATCAGCATGTGTATATAAATACACGGTATTTCTGAGATTAAATATCCTGCGATATACCCACAGGGCAAAACGCAAGTTGTAAAAATAAGCTAAACAAAAAGCGCTCTCTCCATAATCATAACTTTCCCTCCTACTCTTCCCATTTTAGTTTTGGCATCACTTCAGTTACTGCATCACTTGGTACGATTTTCTAAAAAACATCCTGTGCACTGCATCTACAACTTCCCAACCACCCTCCAAACTCCAAAATTCAGTCATGTTATATATTTTTACTAACCACCTAAGATTAATGTCCTGTATTTTGTACTTACACCATCTAACAACTACCAATGGTCCTTTACTTTTTGCAAACTCCTTTTGTTTCTCCCACTTCCACTCCCATCTATTTTGGTCCCTAAATACAGTCTCTAACCTCTTAGTCCTGATTTGCCTTCAATTTCCGTTCATAAACTAACTGAAAAAGCCAACCAGTATCTCTGAATTGATCTACCTACACCAGAATGAGCAGGTTGAACTGGATATTCGAAGCACGATCCATTCCAAGCCCACAAATCTATGATCTCTGTTATCCACGAAAACAAACATTTTCTTATGCATGGGATCAAATTATTGCAAGCAAACTTTCAGAATGTTGGACAACCCTGATCACAAGGAGCAGGAATTCTTCACTACGCAAACAAACTTGTCCAAATATTATTAACACACCATACCATTGGAGTGGCTACTGTGCTGGGGTGTTTTTGTTTCGTTTTGTTGGCAGCCATGTTGATGAGCAATTACTATGTCACGATGTCAGTGATGGATTGGCTGGCCGCGTGTAATGATATTTATAATGGATTAGAGGCTTATTATGTTTGGCGCTGGCGTGACACACACCGCCTTTTGTTTCTCATTTCCCCAGAGCCGCCGATAGGCTCAGGTAGAAATGTCCCACACCTACCGGTGGCCAAGGTTG
Organism: Tenodera sinensis; assembly: GCA_030765045.1. NCBI lineage: Eukaryota > Metazoa > Arthropoda > Insecta > Mantodea > Mantidae > Tenodera > Tenodera sinensis. The sequence continues at coordinate 8,495,230 of CM060973.1, read as the reverse complement.
CCGCAACTTCGTACGGCGTTCCCAGCATTAGATAGGTATATAATCACACATTTTTATGTTATCCTTTATCGTCATTACTGACGGGACGATATCACTATTTGCCGATATTCGATACTCGAAATCGATACCCCGTTTTAAGCTCCGATAATCCATATTCGATACTCGCTTTATAAAAAGGTGTAAAGATAATTTATTCACTGAATTATATTCTTATTAGTAGTTTTTGTGTACAAACGCAAGTAACCAATTTAACAGTGGGAAACTGAAATATTGCGTTTTTAATAGATCTTCTGCAAACTTCATTCGCTGTATGAATGTAACATGCTTCTTTAACTTTGTTGTATTGATTGATTTTCCTCCGGGCGAAAAGGTTTTCCTGCATATTTTACACATTTCTCTAATATTGTTATTATTGTTGTTGTTATTATTGTTGTTATTATTGTTATTATTGTTGTTGTTATTATTGTTATTATTATTGTTGTTATTATTATTGTTATTATTATTATTATTATTATTGTTGTTGTTATTATTACTATTATTGTTATTACTATTATTGTTATTACTATTATTACTATTATTACTATTATTGTTATTACTATTATTGTTATTAGATATTATTATTATTATTAGATATTATTATTATCATTATCATTATTATCATTATTATTATTATTATTATTATTATTATTGCTGTTATTATTACTATTATTATTACTATTATTACTATTATTATTACTATTAATGTTATTACTATTATTATTAGATATTATCATTATCATTAGATATTATCATTATCATCATCATCATCATTATTAATTATTATTATTATTATTATTATTATTATTATTATTATTATTATTATTATTATTATTATTATTATTATTATTATTATTATTATTATTATTATTATTATTATTATTATTATTATTATTATTATTATTATTATTATTATTATTATTATTATTATTATTATTATTGCTGTCTACTTCAAAATAGTTCCACACTTCATGTTCTGTTCAATATCACTGTTGTAAAACAAAGTATTTATGGAAATTAGTGGTACGCTATATCTGTAAGACATGGCTAAGACCCGAAATTGATTTGTGAAACACACACTAACAGATCGAAGAACAAAAACTAATATTTGCATCACGTCTTGAGCTATGTTTTGTTTCTGTTGTATTTGCAGATGTTGGTCACCAGAGTAGGTAAATGTAATGGTGAGACTAAGATTCCAAAATCAGGCTATTGCAGAAACGTGATTTACTAAATCACTACAAAAAGAAAATTAAAATTGAGATATATTTATGCATTCCAGCATTCGAGAATAGGTCGTACAGGTTCTCCTGTACGGTATGTTTATCTGCACAGCACTTAGCCGCTTAATGCGACTTTATCTGTGCAATATGGATGGTCTTTAACTATTATATGTAGTTCTAAGCGATCCAATCCATACTGGTCGTGAAATATAGCTTAATTTTGATCAGATGCCTCTTTATCAGGCCTCTTCGCCAGATATGAACCCACGATCTTGGGTATCTAGGGTTTCCTTGTCACTCCTAGACCACGAAAGACGACGAGATTTAGTACATTAGCTAAATCAGCTTCATTCACAATTCAGTTAACGCTGCACAATACACGAACATCCCTACCCCTCCCCATTGTTTCGCATGCTTTCAATTAGACACAAGATCCATGGAATGTTGCACTCCTTCACTCACAGGAAATGCAGTGAAGTCCTTGCAACACTTTTGGGACACGTGTACATAAACATCCGGTCTAGACTACTTTCAATCCTTATCTAGCATAAAGTTAAATACAGCAACATTCAGTAATGTAGACATACTTCGATACCATCGAATATCGAGATATCGAGGTATCGACGATCCTTCCCCACTCGTAATTCATATCTACGGAAAACCACGCGCTATATTTTACCTGGAATATCGACATATATGTGAACACCGAGCTTGTGCATAGGATAAATCTATTCCTACAATGCTTTTTTCTTTGTTTCGAAAAGTATATGCAGTATTGCAATCTAAACACTTACGTCATGCGTTTCTGTGACAAATCTAATCTGTTACATTCACATGATTTTATCTACTCACTGTCCTTTATTTTTATCTAGCTTCTACAATTACTTCTAAGAGGATTTACTACTTTCTCTACTACGTATAGTAAGTAGGGGAAGTATGGGGAAGTATTGTATTTGACCCAAAATTTCGATGTCACAATTTCACTAGAAATATGTTTTGAAGCCCCTGAATCCAAAATTAGCAGTTCTAGAAAAAGGTCCTCTGTGTGTGTGTGTGTGTGTGTGTGTGTGTGTGAGAGAGAGAGAGAGAGAGAGAGAGAGAGAGAGAGAGAGAGAGAGAGAACAGCGAAATTAAAAATCAAAAAGTCGGTTAAAAAGCAGAGTTGATATTTAAGTTTAATATCCATCAAAGATGCAATACGCATATTTTGATAAAATTACATATATTTAAGATACTTTTATGGCAAATGAAATGCATATTTTGAATTTTCTGACTATAACCGCTGTATTCCTGTTTACTCTTGATGACTTTTGCATAGTTGCTAAAGCGTAAGAGATAGACCAAATCTTACTACACAAAAAATGTAGAGGTCGTTAAAACCACAAGTTATGTCCAAATGCTCTTTGTGTGTGTGTGTGTGTGTGTGTGTGTGTGTGTGTGTGTGTGTGTGTGTGTGCGCGCGCGCGTGTGCGTGCGTGCGTGCGTGCGTGTGGAGTGAGCCATTTCGCAGATATTCCTTGTTAGTTGTGCGAGTTTTGCAATACTTAAGCTTTTCTAAAATGGAAGGTCGTTATCATCTTTTTATCTCTTGGCTGTGTACAGAGAAGGGAATTTTAAAATCATATAGTGACCAGCTTTAAAAGCCTACTGTACAGGGTTGCCAACTCGTACGATAATTATGGGGACATACGATAATTTGAATCTTGTACTCATGGTTATCAACCCGTACGATAATTATGGAGTGTACGAAATTTCGACACCGGCGAAAATAATGTTCACTGGTTTGTCACACCTGCGAAATGAAATTAATTACAAATGGCAACACTGCTTTTGCCCTCATGGCCTGTCTCCAACCCTCTAAGGCAACCATTTCATTCCCTACTTATCCTTCTACCCTTTATCCTCTTGTTGTCAGTGTGTCTAGGTCTGTTAATCTCAATGAAGGAGGCACTGTTCAGAAAATTGATGATCAATAGAGAAAACTCGGAGTAAGTAATATTCCGTGTGAAATAAAGAACATGCCTGAACCTGGCAGTTTCTGGAGTGCTGTTAAACACATGTCACCGTGGTGGAAATACGGATTTCAAAGAACCAGCGGAGGTTGCATTATCAGTGATTTCGTTGCCCCACAGAAACACTTCTTGTGAGAGAGTTTCTTCCAAACTAGATTTAATAAAAACAAAAATTAGATACAGATCGGTGCAGATACATTAAATGATCTATTCGACCGTCTTATCTTATGAAAGAATGTGGTAGGTCCGAAAATCTGCAAGCCACCGAGATGTTAAAGTTTATCTCAACAAGAAATTTGTGTAATAAATGCTGCAGTAGTTGAGGAAGATGAACTTTCAGATGAATAACGCGAGAAACATAAGTACTGAAGTTGGTATACTGATTGAGGTCATCAATCTTGTAAGTGGGTACCATAAACATCAATACTATTACATTTTCATAAGTGTTATGCTGATACATTTATTGTTGCAGCATTTGGTTTATGATGTTCGATAATTTTAAATCCAAATCCATAATTTTGAGTGGCCTGTAGGATAATTTTAGCTTTAAACATTGGCAAGCCTGCTACTGTATACCCATATTCTCCTTGCACGTATAAGAAAATTAGCAATAATGTAATTTCTGCAAATGTTTATCTGGACTAACACGAAGAAGACAGAGATATAAGAGTTTGTAAGAGTACTTATAATAAGAGTAGAGAAAGTCATATGAGTTTGTTTCTTTTTTTTTTTTTTTTTTTTTTTTTTTTCTATTATACTTCATGTTCGCCAAGATAACCATTTACACATTTTTTGTGTATACTAGGGAATAAAGGAAACCTAATCTATAGTCAGATGCTTAAAAACTAACTGCTGGCCTTTAAGTCGCTTACCCTTTCCTTGACATCAGGAGAAACAACTGCAAAGCAACAAGAATTTTAAATGTTACTAACCATTGAAAATTGCAAGCCTAAAATAACATGTATTTTGACAATGAATGACACTACTAAAAGATATTTAAAATAAATTATGCGTTTTAAGGAGATCTGCAGTTTTTGTGTAGTAAGTTTGGGTTTATCCGTTATGGTTTGAACGTGATACAAAATTCCACTAATTTCTTTCCGAGTGCAGGGGCCTTCAAGGTCTTCCCCCATCCCCCCCACCCCCCCCCCCCCAAAAAAAAAGTTCGATATACTTATTTTATTCATCATGTTAATAGCTGAAATATAAGTAACTAATCAAAATCGTTAGAGCCATTTTTTAGAAAATCAAATATATGAAAATGTTTTCCATATATAGGGCACTTCTGTAAGATTTATATAAAATCTCCACGTTGCTTCTTTGGAAGGTAGCTAAGTATAAAGTTTAGTATTTATCAGACTTTTCGGTTTTAGCTGTTCACAAACATTTTTCAAACAATGTATTTTATTTTTTAATCAGAGGTGCTCCCAATACCCAATTTCTGAATTCTAATGCAATGCAATACTTCCTCTAATTACTGTGGTAGAACTGCAAGTGATTATCTTTATTATCTTATCTTTCCTAAAAATTATTAATACATTTTCATGTAGGTATTTGTTAATTATAAAGTAGCCCCTAGGAATTTTTTGGGTACACATCTAAAGTACCCACAAGCATAATGGGAAGTGAGGAAATCAACTGCTTAAAAATAATGTGTAAGACCACCCTTGATATCATACCTTGGTGTAATAGCGCTTAAGAAACAAAGGAATATCAATTTAATATCCCAAAGAGTTCAAAAATACAAAAGAACAACTAAAATATTTCCGAAATGGTTAGCAGCACAAATTACTTGATATGCCTAAATAAATTTTAATTTTAATAAAATATGTTTTCCTGAATAAGTTTTTGTGTGTTGTCTTTATGGTTTCATAGTTAAACAAAATTAATTGAGGGTGAAGAAGAATGCAAGGATACTTACAGAAATTTCAAGGCGTATATTTTGATACGCATATGATATTTTAATCAAAGTTGTTAAAGATATTTAATAAAAATACAAAAATAACGAAACATTTCCCCTGTAAAAAGTTATTTGTGCTGGGGAAATTACTTGGGGTTTTAGAAGAACCTGTCCTAACAAGGGAGTTAGTACAAGTTGCAATCGCATTTGCCAATGCGGTTCGATTTGAATAAATACGTTTGAGGTGCTGATTACAAACATGTATAAACTAAGTGACATCACCTATAACACTGCGAGTTACGAAGATTCCATATTCTGTTCTCAGTGGACCATAGTATACATATCATAATGTGATGTCATGACTGCAAAACTAAATTCATCGTAAACAGTTTCTCTTTAGCTAATGTAGTTATTTGCAGTATATCCTGGGTGCATATCTTTCATTCAGCTACTTAATGTGCTATTCTTGCGACAGTTAAAGGCGGCGCAAGCGAATCACAGTTTCCTAAACGACTATCAGTTCACATCATCGTTGAAGGATTCAGTTTCATTGTCGATGTGTATTCTACACAATCAGTTCTGTTCTCCAGTCTTCGCAGACTTGGTTCGGTACTCCTGGACTGTACCTGGATATGATGGCTTCAGACCAGAGAGGTTTCAAGAACCTTCCAAACTATTTTTGATGTTCAAATGTAGTGTGATCGGAAGGCATTCATGAAGTACTCCTTCTGTGAAAAAACTCTTTTTTTGACACTATACTCTGTGGAAATGTTCATCCTCATAATCTCTGCCAAGAGCAACCAACAAACCATTTTTTGAACTCGGTGCCTGAACATGCGTAATATTGTAATGTGCAGTGTAATTATTGTCAATGGCAATTGCATATTTGCAATGTAGGTATATGTAAAACTACTACATGTAAACCACAACTAGTTGGCAATTGCCATCTCTACTTGTGCTAATTGCCTTGTAAGTATGAGCTACTGTATACACTTGACTTTTCGTTCTCGAATTATATGTTTACGCACACAGATGTGATCTTTCTCAAAAAAGTTTTTATTTGGGAATCTCAAACATATTTTCATAGCAAATTTTCGATAAGTATGTTTTAATGGATGGCGTAACCTTCTCTGCGATATGCAATCGTATAAACAAAATCACAGGCTTACAGATCTTATTTTGTCGGCTATTTCTCAACATTGTTGCCACCAGAGGACTCTGTTTCCAAGAAGTGTGAGTGTTACTGCTATGCAAATAAAGGACAGTTTGAGGAATATTGTGAATCATTTGCTTAATACTTTTATGTCCCAAGTCCGAAGTGGCCATTTACTAGAAATTTCGTAAATTCGTATTACTAATCATTTAATTACCTTATTGGTACATGTCATTAAATAATTGACTCTTTCATTAAGTACTGAACACCACGAATTTCAATAGATATTTCAGTTTAGTGTGGAAAAAGTTGATAGACATGTCAGTAGATTGTGATTTTAATCTACGCAAGGAATGTTTGAATTGCAATAATGATGAAGAGGTATCAAATATGAAAGCTTTGTTTACTTTGCTGTCATACTGCTCCAAAAGTGAAAGTGAAATATGTTTACTCGTGTTCCTCAATTAATTTTGAAAGCGAAGGTGAGATCACACTTGCACTATCACAAACATTGTGGGTTAGAAATCTGTCAATGTTGCCTGAATTTCTGCGTTATACTCACGAAAACTCAGCCCACCACAGGCGTCACGAGTGGGATGCAGTACTGGAGGTGGGACGTGGTCAGTGCCCCTTCCCAACCAGGAGCTGGTACTTCGCAATCAACTGGTTCCTCAATTGGCCCCTCAGGGATCTAACGAGGTGCGTGCACCCCGGACCATGTCTCCCAGAGGGAGAAAATCCCCAAGCCGATACCGGGATTTGAACTCGGGTCCCCCACTTGGCAGCGCTGCCACCGCGCTGAGTCGACACACGCTATGAACAAAGATAAATAAATTATTAGGGACCTAATGATTTCCACAACCTAAAGCTCTTCCGAAGTTTAAGGTGAATTTATGGTGAGGTTTGACATCGCTGCCAATTTTAACAAGGCAATTTCATTAAAGCTGAATGTTTTAGAGAGAATTCTTTTCTTTCGTCAAAATATATATGCATAGTCTAATATTGCTTAAGGTTTATATCACTTATTTTGATAACTCTCCCGGTCAGGTCGATGAGACCCGTAAACCAACGACAGCTGTGGTCCTCCAGACATTCTGGGGGTTGTGAGAGAGCGATGTGACCGCCAAAACATAAAAATATGGTGCTCTCTAAAAAGCGGTTACATTTATTGCTAAGTCTCTTCAATATTTATTGAAAAATATTGGAGAGCAAGAGGATTAATGACTTCATTGTCAGAAATCCAGCATTAGCTAACAACAATATCACTTGTAGGTATTAACTTTATTAGGTCAGAAAAATAACCTCTTAAAGATATTCTTGTTTTATTTTAAAGCAGAACTGTTTTAATTAGCATCTTTAAGTAATCTTCGACCGCCTCCGTAGCGCAGTGGTAGCGGGCCTGCCTCTGATGGGAAGGACCAAGGTTCGATCCCAAGATTTGTTTCCCGTTGGTGGTCTGACATGGGATGCACTCAGCCTTGTTAGGCTCCTAAGGGGTCAATTAAGGAGCTACTTAAAAAAGAAGTAGCCACTACAGGCCGCGAAGATCGCATAACCAGCCGGGAGAGCCCGGGGTGCTGACCACGTCCCACCTTCTTGTTCTGCATCCCACTACGCCTATAGTGGACAGAGGTGGGGGATGCAGCAGTCGGGCGGTAAGCCTTGGCCCGCGAAGGGCTATTGCGCTAGGGGGGTTAAGTATTCTTTACCAAATTATTATTATTATTATTATTATTATTATTATTATTATTATTATTATTATTATTATTATTATTATTATTATTATTATTATTATTATTATTATTATTATTATTATTATTATTATTATTATTATTATTATTATTATTATTATTATTATTATTATTATTATTATTATTATTATTATTATTATTAAACGGCGGCTTCTTAGTAAAAGCTTTCTTTTATTATTTCTAACATTTAACCCGTAGATAGAGAAAATATTACGTTTCACCTAAAAATACATATGGAAATTTTACTGGTGATACATATTTTGAGGCCCTCTGAATCCAAAAACTTTATAAAAAAGGTCCGCATATGCTTCTCTCTCTTTCTCTCTCTCTCTCTCTCTCTCTCTCTCTCTCTCCCTGTCTGTCTGTGTCTGTCTGTAAGTAAACAAAATGTTGTATAGGTGAATAACAAATTTGGTATTTACTACACCAAAGAAAGATTCAAGAAAATCACCCCTTTAAACTACTCTTTACATGGCAAATTCGCCGCATGTTTCATTTACAAAAAAAAAAGGACTGAACGATTTTGATCAAAATATAGGTTTAAAGCATTTGCATGACACATAAAATATAAAATTAATTTCAAATAACACTTTGTGGGAATAGTTTCATTCAAATGGATGTAACATCCGATTACCACCGATGAGCTGGTAATGTCATGAAGCTCATAATAGTTTGTTTTCTAAGTAATTAGGTTTATTTTTGCAAGGTACCGCTGTCTGCTGAAGTAGTTTGTCTGGAACTGTGCGTTCACTTACCGAAGAATTCCTCGCAATGAGTTAGGGCAGTGACAGCTGTGTCTTTAATGGGCGTAACAATCGATTCGGAGCGGTCCATGCTCAAGGCGGTCCGCCATCTTTCATTGCCAGCCAGCGAAACGTTTGTACAACTACCGCTATCCATAACAGCATTTAACTTTCATATGAGAGCTTGGGCAAGTGCCTAAGAAGTATATATACAACTCACGAAAGTTTTCCAAGAGCAATTATGAGTCAGTCTACTTCGAGACTTGAAATTTCGGCAGCTGAGCACCAGGAAGTCTCTCTAGTAAATATATCGTTCTGGGAAAATGCTAGAAGTTGCTCTTATGAGATCCACGTCTCATTTATAAGTGTTCTTCTGCAAACCTAGTGTTCTTTGCTCGTATTTGTTTATTAAAATTGCAGTGAGCTTTATTACTTCGAGAAGTTTGCCCACCTCTGTTTGGCAGGTCTGAGTAATCTACGTAATCTAATTTGGCAGCATTTGTGGAGAACATGCAAAACTGTTGAGATAGTAAAATTTGCTAGTCACTATTTCACTTTGAAAATATCTTAGCATGGATTTTGCTTAACGATTCTTCGCCAAACATAATAATAATGGAACAAAACAGCAAGATCCAATATCCGGTTACCTTCCTATCACTTTATTGTCCTCTAATTTTACTACAAATGCACAATTTCCTTCTTGCTGTTAACACAGTTTATGGTCTTTTCCGCTATTACAGTTCACAATTGTTCTTCTGATAGTCTTTCTGAGTCTTTCAATGTATTTCTCCAGTTTCTCTGTCTCTTATATCTTGACTATTACGATACAAACACTAGACGACACATACGTACTCACTCACAGGTTGGCCTCACTCACAACTCCAAGTAGACTCAACCAAACTGCTCACTACCCAGTATTCCAGCATTCGAGAACAGGTCCTGCAGGTTCTCCTGTACGGTATGTTTATCTGCACAGTACCTAGCCGCTTAATGCGACTTTATCTGTGCAGTATATAAGGTGTTCCAAATGTTTTCAAGCGTTTGTGTCTGTGGGCATAGTTACTTCCTGCATACTTAAGTTTGGATGCAGAAAGGGGGCAGGAATAGGTGTTGGGGTGAGCAAGTATTAGCAAATGGGAGAGGCATTACCGTTACCCAAGGGCGTCCTTAGGTAGGCGGTAACTTTTCCTTCTACGGGGTTCTATGTGGTCGTATTGACCTAGTGCCCATGCTAGTTGATTGGTGTGGAAACTCAGTTTGGAGTGCATGGTTCGGGATCGCTCCCTCACCAATTCCATGATGTAGGGTAGTCCGGAGTGGTTGTGGGGGATGGAAGACGGGAATCTACGCCCGGTATCATACATATATTGTTCTTAACGCCCTATTCTGCACCGTCTGCAGTTTGCGTATGGTGGAGGGTGCCGCCGATCCCCAGGCTTCGCAGCCGTATAAGATCAATGGCGGGATGATTGCCCGGTGGATGCGTAGTTTTAGGTAAGTGGGCATGGTGGAATGGAGGATGCACTGCCTGTGTCCTATTCATACTGGGGCCGATGTCACGTGACCTTTCGAGAACACTCCATGCGCGTGTACATTGAAAAAAAGTGTTGAGTTGTTTAACGATTCTGTCAATTGCCAGCGCCGCCGTGTGCCGGAATTTCGTCCCGAAGGAGTTATTTTACATGTCAGTAAATCCACTGATATGGAACTGTCGTTTTTAAGCATACTTAAAAACCAAAGGTCTGGGCCGGATTTGAACCCGCGGTCTTGGGAACAGTAGGCCAGCGTTTAAGCAACTGAGACAATAATAATAATAATAATAATAATAATAATAATAATAATAATAATAATAATAATAATAATAATAATAATAATAATAATAATAATAATAATAATAATAATAATAATAATAATAATAATAATAATAATAATAATAATAATAATAATAATAATAATAATAATAATAATAATAATAATAATAATAATAATAATAATAATAATAAATTTAAATAAATTGTTTATTGCCTGTGTATTTATCATCACAAGTTCTAAGTTTTAAGAAGTCATATACAATACATAAGTTTACATTGTTCATTTCCACTATGCGTATGAGATACCTTAAAATTAACTATTTTCGACTTGCTTATGTTGCATTCCAGTTGATTCGTATTAAAGTAGTTTATTATTTGAGCTGAGACCGAATTAATTTGTTAAGTAAGCCCCTGTGTAGATGAGTTTCAACATAATACTGCTGTATCATCAGCATACGATGGTATTTTCGGCCAAAATGTTTAATTTTGAATAGCATCCATAAAGACAATAACAATTTCTTCGGATGACAAGTTTCTGAGTTTATGCACCACCTTCCATAGTCAGAAACAACACACTAGACTTCTCACATACAAGTAAATCACCATATCTGGCAATAATGGAACAGTCCATTTACCGTATCTAGCCCCGATCTGTTTCTAATTTTGGGTTTTATTAAACTTAGTTTGGGAAAAACTCTCTCACAAGAAGTGTGTTTCTGTGGAGCGATAAAATCACTGGTAATGCAACCTCCGCCAGGTATTTGAAACCAGTATTTCCACCAAGGTGACAGGTGTTTAACAGCACTCCAGAGACTGTCAGGTTCAGACATGTTATTTGTTTTACACGGAATATCACTTATTCCGAGCTTTCTCCATTGATCATCAGTTTTCTGAACAGTGCCTTCTTGATTGAGATTACCAGATCTGAGCACACTGGCAACAAGAGGATAAAGGCTAGAAGGATTAGTAGGATATGAAATGGTTGCCTTAGAGTGTTGGAGACAGGCCATGAGGGCAAAAGTGGTGTCGCTATCTGTAATTAATTTCATTTCGCTAGTGTGACAAACCAATGAAAATGATATTTCGCCGGTATCGAAATTATCGTACATCCCCATAATTATCGTACGGGTTGACAACCATAAGTAACATTTAAATTATCGTATAGCCCCACAATTGCCGTACGGATTGGCAACCCTGGCTGAACGTCCCTCCCCCCAACGGAGGACAAGGCCGGCCAAACGCCACCTAGCGCCAAGAACAGCAGTTACCATGCCCAATCATCCGCGCCATCTGCCCGGCACTGCCAACACTACACAATTGATAGCAACCCTGTAAGACGATAGGACAATAAAATGAAGGGAAATGATGGAAAGGAAACCGTGGTATGAAATAATGCAGCCCAGCATTCGCCTAAGTGACATGAGGAAACCACGGAAAAACCCATGTCAGAGGATCGAATACGCGACCTCCCGAATGCGGGTCACAGACCGTCGGAGCCATCCCGCTAGGTAGATTATACACTAGCTATGTAAATATTTATTTCTTGTTTTTCGTTGCAATTTTATGGAAGCTGGTATTTTGAAACAAATAATATCTACCTATTCTGGGAATTTTAGTATTTGAGAAAGCTTAGTCTCAATTAAATAGTAAACTCTCTTAGAATTAATCAATTATTGATTTTTTCTCACGTATATACAAAATAAGTACGAGAAATAGTTTTGTAGAAGTATGCATACACAAAATAAATGTTAAATTCCCACACTATTTGCATAAACTGCTTATAAATCTCTCTATTCATGAGGTAGAATTACTAGGACAATGTTATACTGGACTATCAAAAAGGTATAACTTTGCTTTAATTTAACTAATTTCCTCTATATTGCTGTAAGAGATATTTGATCTGAGAATCATGAGAATAGATGCATTCTCTGGATCCAGCCTGTGGCAGCTCGGTCGGCTTGCCAAAGTAAGACTCCTGGAGGTATTGACGAGTCATTGGGTGCTCCCAGAGCACCATGGCTTTAAGATTGCTCTATTACAAAAAGAACTAATGGGTTTATATCGGGTGATTGTGCTGACTCAGCTCCAATCTATCATTCTGGGTAGGTTTTATTGAAACTGTTGTGTCGAAGTTGGAATGAGGCGGCACCCCATCGTGTTGGTACCGCATTGTTATTTGGATTGCAATAGCTCGTATTTCAGGAGAGCGGGCTATCATATACACATGTTCCTACTAATAGTCTGCGAGTATACTAGTTCAAACCGTGATGTTCTGTTGGACTTGAAAGGCAGCCTCTTGCATCTTTGAAGACTCACAGTGCTCCATTGTTGTGGTCAGTCTTGGGGTGGGAATCTTTGGTATGGAAGCAGTAATGTTGAGAAGAGTAGACATGGCCAATAAAATAACTTCTAGTTTTACAATCTGTAAACCATTCTGCACCATAAATATCATTAAATGTCGCACACAAGTTTTAACTTTAGTTTTCAAATTTTCTAACTCTGCACTTTTCCTATCTGTTTCGATGATTTCTTTCTCTTCATTGCATAGGTAAATGAAGAGGAACCTCAATACAAAATTTCACACACAACACTCTTCACTGACACACTGCATTCATGCTCTCGCACAAGAAGTTTGCAGTTTCAAAATTGCTTCCAGTACCTAAGGGCTATTCCAACTTACCAAAACATTTGCAGTTATGTTTTTAGAAATAAAACTTGTCAAACAAACATCCCATTAGAAATATTAGCCACATCACACAGTTATTATTCATAAAGAAAACATTATTTGTTTTCTTTTCCAACCTCTAGGAAATAATAACCTGGAGGTGATAAAAAAAAGGGGTTATATCGATAGTTAATCTAAATATCAACCATCAGCAAACACTCCATGCCACCTGTTGGGGCTCCAGAAAACTACTTGCAAAGTTCTCCTGTGTATTAATTCGCGCACTCTGTTGGAAAATTGTATTGCTAAATGTTCCACAAGAGTAACTTTAATGAAAGTACAGAAATCTATGAATTACTAACAAAGCGGAAGCAATGCTTTCCTTGCTTCCATCGAATGTCTGGTTAGATAATTTGCTTGGTATGCGCACTGGAATCCTGGATCTTTTGTGAATAAAGCAGTTCACAAAAGACTGTATCCGGTTACATGTATGTTTAATTACGCTCAACTACGTGGTCATCAGCGACCGTTAGATCTGTGGCATTATCCGCTTAACGAAAGTCACCCTCCATCCCAGATACGAACAATATTAAACTTATCTGCTACAACTTCTAGATGATTGTAGCAAGAACCGAACTGTGCATTGTGCACTATTCTCCACGTGAAAGATTAGCTAATATCGAAAGCTCTGTAAAGTCCCTCGTACAACAAAGCAGATTATGAATTATACATTTATATAGTCACAAGGCTTCGTCATTGTTAGGGCGCGCCCGCCTCGGTAGCGTAATGGTTAGCGTGTCTGCCTCACGTTCAAGAGGTCACGAGTTCGAATCTCGCTTACGGTTAGTTATCCGGGTAAGGGATAAGATTTTCCCTTATCCTGGGAAGACGAATGTAGGGTAACTTGATGCCCATGGACCTCGGGCTCATTTGAGCATAATTTCACCCGTTTCATTCATTCACTGTCCCATATGACATTACGTTGGAGGACGTTAATTTTAAAAAAATGTTAGAGTGCTAATGACCATGAAGTTAGCGCCCTTAAACCTACATCTGTCTCTCTCCCTTTCGTCATCGTCTGTGCATAGGCATGATGGAGATCTGAGATAAATATGAAAACAACAGTTATTCAGAGTGAAAAATAAGCACACAAACAGTAACTTAAAATATGCTATAAATCATTGCCTTGGTGCAAAAACAAAGCTCTAGAATGTATTCAAATTACTTGAAGCTAACGGGTTTTGGAGTTTTAGTTAATTCCAAATTATTTGTCTGTTATATGTAGCAACAAGTTATGGAATGAAAATGCGTGAGTTATTCAATAATTAGTGGCAACAATGTATGTGGCGCTATCAGCGGTAAATGATGCAAGCTGATAATGAGAAAAAAGGACATCTGATGTGAGTTATATAGGAGCTTGAAGACAGTAATTTATTTATATCTGTAGTGAGTTTAATTTGTCGACTGTTCTAATTTGTTTAGTAAATACGAAGGAAGGTGCTAAATTAAAATACAGGTTGCAAGAGGCAAGAAAGCTCGACAGTGTTATGTAAGATTACTGGCTGCTTATGGTAGAGACTTTACCATATACATTGGCTACATGGGCACATGCATTTCGCAGCGAAAGGGAAGATATTCATCAATAAAGTTGAACTGACAGAACGCAATGAGCCACTGAACGCTGTTAGAGCACTACTGGAAGAATACCGCTGTTAGACTTGTATTGAACTAGCAAGAGAAGTTGGAATTGCTCCTGATTCTTCATATATTTAAGAAGGAGTTAGACAGGAGGAAAATCTGCGCTCGATGGGTTCCACACAATCTAGAGGAGGTAAACAGGTGGCAGAGACAGTAAGATTGCACTTTAGACCGCCATGGACATGAAGACAAGCCTTTCCGTTGATAGAGCTGCTGTGGTTAATTTATTTCGCAGATGTAACTGGGAGTTCTGGAGTACCCTCCATAGTCCCCAAATGTGAGCCCATGTGACTTTGACCTTTTCCCGAAAATGAAGATACCACTTAGAAAAGTTCACTTTAGAACCAGACAGGGAATTCTAGAGAAAGGTAGAACAATCTGCTCGAAGATCAGTACAAGACGTTGTAGATGGCATCCGTCGTCTCCCTGAAGTGTAGAAGCGGGTTATTCATGTTGAAGGAGATTACTTCTGAATCCAACAAGTGTGACTGTTCCAAGATGGTTTTATTCCTTGTTAATTCATATGTTTCCACTAATTATATGACCTACATGTGATTGCTTTGTTACCTTCTACAAGAAGCTCAATTGGGATTATGTGAGGGCTTAAGGAGTTTTGCATATGAAAGATCAGATCATACTTCTATTATTTTCTCTTCTGCTTACTCCTAGTACCTAAGAAGTGTAATCTACCCCCAAGATTTTACCAAAAATGCAGTTGTGAGACTCATTGAGTACAAAAATGTTTTGGGAATAGGCCTGTCTGCATGTGTCTATGAACATCATAACTCGAAAACAAAAAGTTGAAACTTGACACTTAAGTTTAGCATCATTCAAATGATCTTGAACACCTCCCTACGTCATACTACTTTGTATATGGAAAATTTTTTTCGAAAATGTTGGTTTTCTAAAAAAATTACTAACGATTTAGATCACAATACGGTACATTTAGGGTTTTTTCATGACAAGTGAAAGGCATATCTTGAAATGTCTGGGAATAACCTATGAAGGCCATTTCATTCTGGATGATTTTTGAATAACTGGTAAGAGATACATAAAATGTTACTAGACAAATAAATGTAGATGTTGTTAAAGCGCACAATTTATGTCAAAAGTGTTTGTGGTGTTATTTGTTTCTGAATATTCTTTGTTATTGGTCTGAATTTTCAAAAACATTTACCTTTTTCTCAGTGTCATGTAAAGAGTATGACATTTCAAATCCATCACATAGCGATTCGCTTTTTTTACGACTGTCCCTTTAGCCTGATATATTTTTTAAACTGCAATAAAATGTGTAAAATGTGCAATGAAGGTTATCTCTATTAACACTCAGTGGATAAACCGTGACACAGTTGTTAGCGCGTTTGCCTCTGGCGCGGAGGACCCAGGTTCGATCCCCGGTACCATGGGGATTTTTCCCCCGCTGGGAGGTCTGACACGGTGTGCACTCAGCCTCGTAAGTCCCGGGGGGACCAATTGAGGAGCTACTTGTTGAAGTGGTGGTCCCAGGTCGCGAAGCCCGCATAACTGACCGGGAGGGCTCGAGGCGCTGACCACGTCCCACCCTCGAGTACTGCAGCCCAACAATGACGCCTGTAGTGGGCAGAGGTGGGTAACGTAGTGGGTGGGCGGAAACCTTTGGCCCTTCATGGGCTGTTGCGCTAGTGGTTGAGTTGGATAAACAAATAAGCGTTCGTAAGAATAGTTTGTAGAGTAAATAAGGCCCATCAGGCTTGTGATGGCTTCTCGGGAAATGATTTTTATGACAGGAGTATTTTGAACAGTGTTGGGTTTATGTAGATCTAACCACCAAGCACGGGAAAAAGTCGTTGGTACGCTTTTGTTATATTAAAAAATCATAACAAATGTTCTTCTATGTTTGCGAGAGTGTTATTATTTCGCCCTTAACTTATAAATTGCTATACTCTACATATATCTGGTTAATGTTTTAAAAATTGTAAATAAAAAAATTTGTCGGCACACTTTTCTTTTATTAAAAAATCATAATAAGTATCCTTCTATGTTTACGAGACTTATTTGGCCTTTGAATTTTGAAGTGCTCCACTATACATGCATCTGGTTAATTGTTTAAAAAATCTGAAATAAAAATAAACTTTTATGCTCAACGACATATCTGCCCTGGGTTTATACTACCTCTTACTTCAGTTCTAATTATTTCTAAGCTTCATCTGACAACCTCAAATTTTTACGGTGTATTGTTGAGAATTTAATTGTTTATTTTCATATTCATTTTAAAATTATTATTAGCAGTTTGTAGCAGTAGTGTTCCATGGAAGAAAGATTAGAGGACTCTTATTTTCCCAAAATGGATCTAATGGTTATGTGCAGGAGGTAAATATTTTATTCGTTAACTTTTATTCATTACAACTTTTATTCATTTATTATAACAAAGAGTGTATATACATTTTGGACAGTCTGTTCATATATTCAAGTACGGACTTTTATGTTTCTCGTTAATACAAGGTTTCATTGTTCATGTTTTGACCACTGTTGTTTGTTATATTTCGCCAAAGAAAACCACTACATTAACTTAAACATTTTTGAACCACCTATATGTTCCAAACATATTGAAAACACAATCACTTAAAATTTATAGCCTATTGTAGCACTGGCAAATTTTGCCTTTGGTTGGTGCTCCATGTGAGCTAAAATAATTTGGTGCTCTTAGGGATATTTATGCTGTTTATCTGGTAAAGCATCCGTGAAAATTATTTTCCATTAGCAATCACAGAAGTCAAACCTAGAGAAATCATTCCCAATCTATTTTGTTAAAAATGGCAAGTGTGAAAGTCTTGTGAGAGTTTAATCAATGCATTAGAGAGCCCAGTTCATTCAAGAAACATCAAGAAATATTGATGGGTAGAGAGGATCGTGAAACTTACTCATTAAGCTTCTCAAATAACTTGGACACCTCGAAGATTTACCTTTAAGTGCATACCAGAATGAGGGTCAGTTGAGATATGCGCTGTCATCTTCTATCAAGATTCATGGAGAGGAACAAGGCAATACCTGAAGAATCCTGAGCTGAAATGTGGTTAAGAATACACGTAGCTAGAAGCTAATGACTGGAAGGTGTAACCGCCTGACAGAATGGACTGCATGGAGGTGAAGGTCGGCCCGGGGGGCTAATGAATTAGCCACAGCTAATTACAGCTACCGGAGTTGGTTCGATCCTCGCCCGAGGGTGTCACGCCACATTTGGCAATTAAAAGTACACTCTCACCAGGAAGGTGCCAGGGAGCGGTTACTTTTCGTCATTTTGGTGGACAAAATTTGTGAGCCGTAACCTGCGTAGAGAATTTCTGTTCAGCAACCTTGACACTTGATCAATGCAAGTCAAATAAGCATGACATCAATATTCAATAAGCGAATTTGTTCTGGATTTATAACGCGAAACTTGTTTTGGGACTTTAAAATGCAGACCATGAAGAATCTAAATTAAGCTGAGGTTTTCTCCATAAAACACTGTGAAGTAGTGAGCAGTGAGTGAATCAGAGACCGTTGCAACAGGGCGATGATCCGCGACGATGACGTTTGTGGGAACTTTCTGGCGCCTCAGCATTTCCGCCTGACCCATTTGTTCAACCTCTGGTCCTCCTACCTTCACTGAACTGCCTCTTCTGTTTTTCTGTGTAGTTGCAAGTCAGAATTTACTTCTCTGAGGTATAGCGCCCCAGACAATAATTTTCACAAACGTTTTTCCGACCCTTTTTCCCAAGGGTCCAACACGAAGATGTTCAGGAATATCCTCCAACCTCAAATTACTGCTTACACGGAAAACATGCGTTACTTTTTATTTTTCCAAAACCATTCCATTTTTATTAAATTACCGCATATCTTACAATTGAGGCAAGTGCACCTATTTTTATTGGTAATTGAGGCCATGTAATGAACAATAGAAATTAGTAGTTCTTTCACACTAGCCGTGTGTAGGACAATGTTGGAAAGGGTTGAAGGAGATTGAAAAATTCAGTGCCATAGCCGACATTTGAACCATGGATCTTCCGGTCTCTGCCCCACTGAGCTACCATGGCAACGTGCTGACACGACATTAAATTCTCCAACTCAGTAGCATTTTTTCCGGTAAACCACACAAGGAGATCTCAAGTTCAGATGAGATGACATACCCTAATTGAGTATCACAGTGCTGTAAGTAAGTGCTTAAGCCCCGGCTACATAGTTTAATCAGCTATAAGGCCAATCAATGGAAATTAATCTTCGTGGTTTAAATCACAGCTATGGCATTGAATTTTTCAGTATCATTCTACCCTTTCCAATATTACATCAATATCTGCCTCATTAGTGAACTTAAAATTTTACTTATTAAAGAGTAGTATGTTTTCAGGTTAGTTGGTACCTCCATGTAGGCGCGGCACAGAAGCTATGACGCAGAGTGGGCCGATCTCGTGATAACGGCTGTGTACCGTAACCGAGTACCAGTTCTTTCTGCAAGGCCAATAGTCTCCAATAGCTAGGTCAATAGGTCACGCATTGAGGATGTGAAACGAACGAATAGTCTATACGACAGGTGTTGTTTATCGATGATAGTTTCTAGGGCTAACAGCCAGGTCAAATATGGGTAACTAACCAAGGTGTTGTATATTTCGCGGTTACGACTATATAAAAAATATCAGGTAGCAAATTATATGAATTATACTCATAACAACTTGTATACGATATTTACATGAAAAACAAAATACCTATTTCTTGAACTATCTCCGGATGTCTTGCAAACTCCTCCTCATTAAGCTTTATCTAATTTGCATAACTGGTAAACCGTAAGAAATAGACAAAAACTTATTGCAAAAATGTAGACCCTTTTAAAACACACAATTTATTTGAAGGAACAATATTGTGGCATTGGCCATTACCAAGATATTCATAGTTGGTTTGAATTTTACGATACTTCGTCAGTTTTTGAAGTTCAGTCGTTTCATGTGTATCAGGGAAGGAGTATGTAGTTTCACAGGCAGCATATAGACACGTGGCTTTTAAAATTTAGACTATTCCTTAATCTTCCTTGTTTAAACACAAAGAACAAATATGGCCAAAGAAAGTCAGGGAATATTATACACAAGATGTTTTCACTTCATACTTGTAGGTTTGTTACTATTAGCAAATTACGAAACCGTTAGATCGAAATTTTGTGGCTTTATAACTTCTTAAGTTGAAAACCGTGAAACGTTGAGGCCAGTTTATGCTATTGTTTGAACAGAAAAATAATTGTATTTGAGAGAACATTACAGCAAAACAATTTTGAGAAAACGTCATAAACGTTGGCATCGCTAAAAGAGGTGATATATTTAAAAATCATTGTTACCAAAGTCACAACAACCGAAGGACGAATTGGGTATTAAGAAACAATTACTCAACTACAACGCGGAGGCTTGCTGAACATACCATTGTACCATGTAACTTCAAGGCTAAGGAATAACGAGCATAATTCTAACGTTTTTGAAGTTCATACAAGAACACGTGCCTTTCAGTTTTTGGGGACGGGCTTTTGGTAATTTTCTGAAGAGCACTAAAATATTGTTATTCAATTGTTACTGTGCATGTAGTAAAGTAAGAGAAACAGCATACATTACAGTACGACAAGAGTGCTATAATAACAGTTAAATTCACCAGGTATCAGTAAGCATTAAGAGCAAATATCCGTTTATTTAATTTCAGCAGTTTGAGTTGAGTTATTGTTTAGTTATGTAGATTACGCAAGTGAGTCGGCCAGCCTGTCAGCGAGTACGTATGTGTAGTCGAGTGATTGCATCGTAATAGTCAAGATATAAGAGACAGTGAAACTGGAGCAAGGCATTGAAAGACAGAAAGATTATCAGAAGAACAATTGTCAATTGTAATAGCAGAGAAGACAGTAAACTTTGTTAGTAATGAGAAGGAATTGTGCCTTTGTAGTAAAATTTAGAGGAAAATAAAATGTTAGAAAACTAACAGGATTTCGAATAGTGTCGTTTTGTTGCAGTGTAAAATCACATTCATGTTGAGGTTGTTTGAACAAAATGTTTTATTTCATTTCTTATTTGCGTTTAGTAAGTTTTGACTGTTTTAATGGAAATGTAACTTCATACGACGAATGAAACTTCAAAAGGAATACGGAAACGAACTTTGCGAGCCACACCGGTAAGGATCTAGGGTAAAAACCGAATAACCACTGCAAGATGACTCAGTACTATTGTTGGGGTTCACGTTCAGGAGAAATTCGAATTAAAATTCTTGTTACGATTCACCTGAGTAAATTTACTCATAGATTTCCTTTGCTTCTAAATGAAAGTCACGGCCCAGTGAGTGCATATGTGAATAAAAAGGAAATAAGACTAACTGACTGGTCCCGTAGCTCAGTAGTACCTGCCCGCTGTGCAAGGGATCCCGGGGTCGACTACTGGCTGGGAGGGTGGGAATTGATCTTTAAACTAGGATTATTTCCCAACTGCTCCAAGAGGTCAAGAGCCGCCCATATGATCTTCGATGTTTAAAGGCGGCAATTAAACGGAACATTAAAAAAAAGACTAACTAAAAACAGTACATAAGAAAGCTCTTCACAGTCCACATGGATTAACAGACCTTAGGACTACAAAATTATCAAACTGACAATTTTTTGGGTTTATGCACATAAATATTCCCCAGACATTCACTCATCGTTGGACAGTGAAGTTTTTTAGATGCTGCAATTTTTAAAAATCTATCGCAGACTTTTTTAAATGACAAGTGCACTACATTTAAACACCCCTTCGTGCTTAAATTTTCGGCAGTATTTGAACAAAATATGGATTCAACGACTCATAAACAACCAAGTTCAGTGGAAGGAAGTGGTTAAGTGGACAGACTACTAGACAAAAGAGGGAAGGTGTGATAATTAGCTTCAAATGCGCCAACTTCATAAGCCATGAGTATTAAAAGAAAACGTAATAGGTACATAGATTTTATTTGTCATGCAAAAGCCGTAATTAATTTTTCAGACAGTAAAAATAACTAGAACTTTTCCATATATACTGTGGTTTGGGATAGATTTTTTTTTGGGGAGGGATCCTGTAATTAAGTTTGGTATTTCGTTTTGTAATCATGCTATTCACAGAGAAACACACGTATGTATGTTAGCTTCAACATACATTTGCGAGAAACCTTTTTGTCAGGTGAAACAAACAAAATGTAAAAATAGAACCAAATATCGGTTCCCATCTCTCGGCACAGCTAAGATTATCTATAACAGATGACTCAAAGACACAGTGACAACTGGCAGAGGGGGCTTAGCACCTTGACTGAAAGACGACCTCTTGTGCCTATGACCCTGACGAAAGCACATTTGTTCCCCCTGCCGTGCTGCTGCCGCGACGCTCGCCGGCGCTTCCAATCCTGAAGGAAACCTAATGGAATAAAGGGTGAAGTGAAATGATTAATTTAAGGAACTGCAGAGACAGGAAATTCGGAGGATATAGAAATCCTCTCCAGCATACCCCTGGAGACCCAGGGAAAAAACCCATGGGTCAGGAAGGTGGCCCACGTGGATCAAACCCGAGACCTCCAGAAAGCGAACTACCGCCTGGCTATCCCGCTCGGTTATAACAGATGGTATGCCGAATTTGGAAACTATTTTGGCTTTCAATTATGTAAGTTAGGTCGTTAATAGAAATGCGTATATTATTGCTAAATCTATCACAGATGCAACGTTGTTCTATCGGATGTTTATTTTACTGTTTATTTATTATATAACACGTCTTAAATTTCTTTGTTCCTGCAAATGAATAGTAGACCATTCTTTTGTACAGTATTTAGTCGTAACTTAAGACAACATCACTTGACAGTACAAATATTTATTTACTCCTGTTTCTCCTTCAACATGTCATGCGGGAAGTATCAAAGACTGGCTCGGCGTTTGGATATGGTTGATCTATATACAAGTTAAGTGGTACAGTAAGTTGAACTAAAATATATAAAATAGCCGGACAAAGATAGCAAGACTTAGACATGTGTATCTATAACTGACAAAGGAGGTAGTATCTCATGAGTATTAATGTTGCCACACCTTCACTCATATGTCTTGCATTAATTTTAACGCGATGCTTGTGTGGCCCGAAGGCATGCTTATTACTGAAGTAGACTTCTTGGGC
The DNA here is from genome assembly GCA_030765045.1 of Tenodera sinensis. Lineage (NCBI taxonomy): Eukaryota > Metazoa > Arthropoda > Insecta > Mantodea > Mantidae > Tenodera > Tenodera sinensis. The sequence continues at coordinate 8,472,100 of CM060973.1, read as the reverse complement.
CAGAGAACATGAAATTCTTCTTTAACGTTTAGGAGCATTTGCAAATACTCGTGTCCCATATCATTTTGTATTTCACCTCTAGGCTAAGTTAAGCACTTAATGGTTACATAATTCAGCTTTCTTCACGACCTCTGTTTTGATAAATATCAGTTAGCAGCATTCGCCAAGTACCAATTTACTCTTTCAATGCTTCTGTACGCTCCAGGACTTCGAATTGTTCCTTCAGCTATACAGAGTATAGGCCTTAGGGATATAAATGCAGAATTTTGATAACTGATACCGTAACATGTATCCATTCCATGTGGAAGTTGCTTTTCTTTACGTCTATCAGGAAATTTATGTCGTCAAGGACTATTTACCGATTCGTAATTATTTATATTAAGTTCACACATTCTCGTTACTCTGTCACTTGTACTTACAGACACACACGACAACAAAACAAAACACCCATGCCAAGCCGGGGTTCAAATCCTCGACCCTCTGGGCGACGGAGTGCTAAAGACACACGCTCTAACAACCACGGCTACTAGGGTTGACGTGTAACAGTTTTCCCCACTAACCAATCACAAAATGTATACCATCTGTTTTTCGCATACTCGTAACTGCGCCGTGAAATTAGCAATGCTTGTCGTATAGGCTACCCTTTTGCTTCTCACTTCTATGCGTGACCTACCGAGGTATTTTTTAGAGATGGCGCGTGACCTTGCTCGGATGTGCGCGAGTGACATCACGCAAAGCGATGGTGGGGGTGTTTCCACCAGCAGCCTGCTGGATAGTGGGTTAGAAGTCGAAAAGATACTAAAGATACTAACCAAACACCCCTTTTATCTTGCAATAGACAAGTGAACTCGACCATGAACTACTGTGCAACATTACGTCACACGCCACTTCTAAAAAATACCTCTGTACTCGCCTAGATGTTGTAAGGTCATTAACCTTGCAGAAAGCATTGAAACTGATTTCAGTACACCATTCGTTATTACAAGACCGGTTCACTCTACGTCATGCCTTGTGCACTAAGACTACTACGATTACTTAGAGCCTTAGAGGTACTAACAAATCTGAAAACACAATACTCCTAATAACTAAAACTACAAGTCCGCAAATAAAGCAAATATTAATATTTTGTTCATTACATTGTCCTCAACAAAATATTTATTATTTCTCATCGTAGTTCCCTTTTAGGAATACACACTTCTCCCAACGTTCCTGCTATTTTAATCCTTCCAAAAATAGAAATTTTCAAGCTCTGCACTTTTTGTAATCCCTAGTTGGTGACGCTTCGAAACGGGAATACGATAGAATGCACGTATTTACATTGGTAAGTTGTTTCTTCGGATTTGTGAAGTTCCTAAACTTTACAAGATAACATACTTTTGTTGCGAAACAGTTTATAAGCATTTGCAATTTTTCCGTTGTTATTTGTAAGTTGTAAATATTGTCATCGCGCCCGCAATACCAGGAAACGGACGTGAGCGCCTACCTGCGTTAATGCCCCGTTCCCTGACAGAATAATAGGCCGTTGAGAAACAATCCCTATATGTGCCATTTTGGGCTCCAGAGCCTTCCTTTTTTGGCACTCGAGAATTTCCATTTCTAGAAACGTTCTCATTTTGTGAGGGACTCGTGTATGGGGCTGCTGAGCGCCGAGTCACAGTTACACTGTGAATCGTGTCGAATAAATTCTGTGTGAGTTCTCATCTGGTAGTAATAATTCAGTTGTGATTGGATTCAGCGGTCTAGTTCTGTTGCACTTGTGCAATAAAAGCTTAGGTATAACGTTAGTGTTACGCTAAATAATTTGAAGGAAAATAAAGTGTGATTAGCAGTAAATTGTATTTTTATTTGTTACAATATTTAGACTGTAAATATTGTGAAACAGGGGCCTGGTTTAAAGTGGTATAAAATGCACATCATCTGCCTTTGTGACCACTACGCTCGCTACAGGAAACATTGTCAATAAACTTCACAGCTGTTGAAAACACCCAGGCACACATAATTACCAAGAAACACCTAAGATACATAGACTTCTTGTCAACGTTTAATTTACAGTGATCAATGACTTGTTCTTAATTACCTTTGTTTCATTCCATTGCCAATGATAATTTTCTGTCACTCGGTTGCTCATTGTACAATGTTACAGTTATTATAGTTCTGTTAATATTGTCTTACTCGTCTTTTGTTACTACTTTATTGACCTTACATATTCTTACAGTTGCTTGTTTATGCTTGTTTGTAGCATTATAATATGTGCAATCCAATACTATGAACTATGACTTAGTTGAGTGACAATAAAGAAATCTGATGTATTCACTCATATGACCTCTACTGTCGTACAAACTATTCATATCCCTCTATCTACTTCATGGTAATCGACATAAACATTTGTAGAAATGATTTCATTACATTTATTGTAGGTCAAAGGAAATATAGAAACACATTAGGTTTTAAGCCATACTCAAATATTTTAAGAGCTGGTGACTATGTAATGTCTTTGAAATTACGTTCTCTGATGGCCAAGAGATTAAAAAGAACAACGCGTTCCTGTTTGGAAACTTAAGACAAATAGCAAGAAATCTTCCCCAAATGGTTTACTCCCCACCTCCCCCAATAAAGTGTACTTGATATAAATTGTGTGTTTTAACAAGATCTACATTTACTGTAGTAAAATGTTGTCTCTTACGGTTTACCATTATGCAAATGTCATCCAGAATGAAGGGTACTTCTGAGTGCATTCCCAGAAAATTCAAGATATACATTTCATTTGCCATGAAAATACCTTAAATATATGGTATTTAAAGAGCTGTGCCATGCAAAGCTTAGTTTGGGGGGGGGGGGGGGTGAAAGTTTTCTTCGTATCCCTGGAAGGTGCTGAACTTGTTTACTAAATTGGGTATTTAACCGGCTTTTAGTTTTTGAGTTAAGCAGTTCACAGGGATACACACACACACTCACACACATACACAGTTCTTTTTCTTAAAATGAGTTTTGTTGGACTCAGGAGACTCAAAACTTGCATTTCCGGTGAAATCCCGATCTCTCGGTATTTTTACATTCTCTACTGGTAAGTAGAGGAAGTATTGCATTCCACCGGAAATATATTGTTTGAGACCCTTGAATCAAAAAAAAAAAAAAAAAAAAAAAAAAAAAAAATTAGAAAAAGCTGTGTGTGTGTGTCTGTCAGTCTTCAGACAGCATAACTCAAAAACGAAAACTCGCTTGAAAACCAAAGTTGGTATTCAAGTTTAATGTGTTTCAAGGATGCGACACGAAGATTTTGAACAGTGATCAATGACAATTACATAGAAACCTTTTTCGAAAATTTTTATTTTCTTGAAAATGGCTCTAGCGATTTTCATTAAAATGACATATATTTAAGACATTTGTATGACAAATATTTATATTTTGAATTTTCTGGCTATAGCGTATGTAGTCCTGTTTACTCTGGATGACTTTTGAATAACTCGTAAACCGTAAGAAATAGATAAAATCTTAGTATACAAAAAAATTTAGAGAACCATTTCGGAGATATTCCTTGTTATTTTTGTCAGTTTCGGAAAACAAAACTTTCGTGAAATGGAACGTTGTTCATTTTTTTATGAAGCTTGCAAAGGGAACGGGATCTCAAAGCTTTAAAAGATTTGACTATCGCACTATCGCACTCTAACATTCCCCTTGCATCTACAAGGAAATAAGCAACAAGATAGTTTGTAGAAATTTTTATCTCAACTAACAGGAAGAAGATATAGGAATAAGAGATTGTAAGAATGGTTAGTACAAGAGTAGAGAAAGTCATGTGAGTACAACACATCAGATTTTTTTATGTACTATCTTTAAGTGCTGTGGTTTTCGGCGTCCCATGAAACGCCACTTAATTTTGCTCAGAGGCCTCTTTATCAGGCTTGAGGTTCTTTTACGTGCCGTAAGTCTACGACACGGGACGAACGGCTTTACCTCCCTTCCGAAAGGAGTCATGCTAAGGTTTTTTAGGCCCAAAAAAATCCATCGTCCTTCACCGAGTTTGAACCCAAGACCTTGAGAACCCGAGCCTAGTATGTTGCCCCTAGATCACAGGGGACGACGTAATCTGGATATCGAATTTTTGGGTAGAATACAACACTTTCACAGCTTACTGTAAGCAAGTAGAAAGAATAACACGATTTTTAAAAACGTAATTAATAAAAATGCGGTAGTGTTAATAAGAAATGGCGATTCTGTTCTTTAGTGTAAAGGAAAATTTAAAAATATACTATTGCAGATTTCTGGGGATCTGACTATGGAGCATGGCTTTTATTTACAAGAACAATTTCCAGGCGACTCATTAATAGTGTTATTTGTAAAACATTAGAGCATAGTAGAAAACTTGAATACCAGTGTTCTTCTTTTAAGTAGGTACATTACATTAATACGAGATTATGGCAGTTTCAGTTTCTCTGCTCAACGCTTTTATTGCTCTGTTTTTATCTGTTTTAGCGTGTTCCTATACAAGCTGTCTCAGATACGTACAGAATAGGAGAATGTTGCTTGCTGCAAAGGCTCGAATTTTGATGTACATATTGTATATGTGTATATTCTTGTACACATATATTCTCATTTCTTCAAAACAAACACAATATAAAAATGCTTATAAATATTCCAATACTGTGAAATACACTATTGACTCTGCTTTGTGTTATATTGGTACCATTTTAATTTTGTGATTCGGTCACCCATTCTACTACTCTATGGCCCGGTTGCATAAATATTGCTGACTGGAGATCACATTTAATCTAAGGTCAGGACATAAGATCACTATAGAATTGCATTGTATAAAACTAATCTAAGATAATTGAGTATCAGTTCTTAATATAACGTCATAAAACAGCTGAAAATCGCTGCTTGCAGGCAGCAACAATTCGCTTGTTTTTCGCCTTCGGAATCATTCGACAGGAAAAGGCGCAAAACAAGAAACAAGACAGATTCTCAAATTTCACCTGCAAAGAAAAAGCAAATTGGTGGATATTGTAATTTAAAAGTATAAAACGTTTAGTGGAATAAACAAAAGACGCGGTTTTTGAGAAAGAAACTGCATAGAAGGAAGTCGCTGGGGATTTTAATTTGAGATTAATTATGTACTAACCTTATTAATCATTTCTATTTTTAAGTATATTTTACCAATTATTTTATCAAAGCATATTAAGTCCAACGCATTTTTCTTACATTTGAAGGACACAATTGTAAATGGATTTAACTCTTTCATGCTTTTAGATGTAGGTAAGACGCAAACACAATAACTTCATATTTTTCCATAGTAAAAAACGTTCCACATAGGTTATGATCAATCAGTTTTTGCTTCTCCTGTAAAATTTTGTTTTTAGGACATAATGAAACTTAAAATAATGCTACTATCCGAAATAAGTACAAAAATGCATTACTTACCATTTTATTGCTTTAATTAAAACCCTAATATTTATTTCTTCCTTCTACAGTTCTGCTGATCTAAGTTCAAACAAGTTAACTGAAGGAAATTCACGACCCAGAGTTATAGAATCAAAATTTAAAGTTCAGTGAATGTCATTTTCAGGTGGTTGAACTCAGATTAATGTTTATACAACCGGAACTAAATCTGAGATAGGCGAAATATATTTTTCCAATAGATGCAATTGCATATAACAACTAATAACTAACATCAAGAGTTATTAGTTATTGCATTGCGTATACTAAACGCGAAGAAGCGTTTTTGCATAAAAATGGTAGAAATTTTGCTTTTGGCTTTGCCCCCCGGCCTAATATAAATTGCTCTAAGTCGTCGCATATTCTTCATGGATGGCTTTGTGATGCTATGCAACATTTGTTTTAATATAAATTATAGTTTACCACGTATGTAGAGGAAGTTCGGGTAATATATGTAGAATAGGCGGATAGCATGGAATACTTGTTTGGTGCTACTATTCAACGGTGTCTACTAGAAGTACATCAGAGGTGACTTTCAGAACGGCTCTGTCTTGTCTGATTTATGCCACATGATGTTTGAGTGTGAATGATTATCTGATTTCTATCATTTAAAACGTTTTGCAGGTACGTCTTTTTAGATATTTATGAAAAATATTTTAGTGCATATTATGAACAAAACTAATATTATGATTACATCAAGTGTTGAAACATTCGTGCTCCACAGAATTTTAGTTTTTATTTTATTTTTGTGCACTGACACTGTTTCGATACGGCGTGGTGGGTAATATGGAATACTGGTATCCCACATTACCGTCCATTTATATAAAGTATTGCATAATATCCGCATTATTTCTTATGAATAAAATGTGTAACTTTAGAACATTTTATAATACATTTATTTTTTTTCTGAAGAAATGCCAAACAAATTTTTCAACGCAAAATAAAAGCAGCACTATACTTTGTAGCTATGCTCATACTTGTAATCCAATTCAGTGAATTATTCTATAAAAAACTTATCAAGAAATAAACAAGCTCTTCTGTAAATTTGTTATTTGAAAAAAAATAATTGGGAAATGTATATAGTATTTCAATACTACACTTGCTATTCCATACTATCCACAATAAACAATTGGACAGTTTTTATTCTAATTTTTTGTTCAAAGTAAGTTATAAGAAGTTTCTAAAAGGTTTCAAAGTATTCACTAAAAACATAGTCAAATTATAATACTATTACCTCAATATGGCGGAAATAACAACTGGTATTCCAAATTGCCCGAACTTCCTCTAGCTTATTCCGTATTTGGCAGATATTCGGTAGCGGTTATGTCAGGGAATCAACCTCAATAATTTGTTTTCACTTTTTATCCTTATTTAAAACTAAAACAGAACCGAGAAAGAAGGAAGCAGAAAAAAGAAGGTAAAAAGACGAAGAGTAAAACAGAGAAAGGAAAAACCATTAGGAATCGTGTCATTGATTCTTCTGGGTTTAGTTTAGCTATCTCGTGATGTAAAGCAGTGTGGCAAGTTATTAATAAAGACAGCAGTGAAAGTGCCGCTGCACGGTTGACCATGCTTTGTAAAAAAACAAAAGCATAACGCCCGTGTACGTGCTGCGGCTTAACATCGACACTCTCCAACAATACCTCTTTTGTTATTCCATTTTAATTGCTTCGTTTCGTTTAAGATCTGGAGGAAGAAAAAGCATCTTCCGGATGAAAGCTCTGACCCTCAGGCTTCTTTAAGCCATTTGCTTGGGGCGTCTTTTGATAACTCCTATTAATTATTAAAGCTTTCAGTATGTTCAAAGTTTCTTTGGCGGCTGAGGTAGCATACGTCTCACTTTTATTAAGAATACTTAGTAGGGAAGGTAAACAGGTAAAGGGTAATGTAAGAGGAACTGTCCGTGGGTTGCACCTTGTTTTTGCTGTTACCCAAAGTGATAACCTATTGGATAACCTACTGATAACCTATTGGAGCCAACAGTTTCTAGCCACCGTCTACTAGTACTAGCTCTCCAGGTTAGTGCCGGAGGACATTGCCCAGTCATACCGAATTTCCCAAGGGTATCGGGAAGTAGTTCCCTGCCGAGTCCAACACAGTTCAAACAATTCCCTTCGAAGGGTCGAATTTTCGGCTCGGCGTACTTTTGGAAACGAGTGTTAGCGACCTGAAGGGGTCGGAACCACTCTACCAGAGGAGGGGAATCCCTCATTTAGGACTACATAGATCCATTGCGACTATCACCCACGAGGTGGAAGGGATGAAGTGAAGCAACCACAAGGGGCTACATGCCATAGGAAGAAAGGTCATAGAGACGTCTAACAGTTCCTGACTCAAAAGTCATTCCTGTGCTGGAACTGTGTATAGGTTATTTGGTTCAACTTGTCTCGTGCATAGAGAAAAGGCGCAGATACTCACCCCTCTGTCTCTGTTGTTATGTGGTAGGTGGGAGGTGCTGAACTGAAGAGGCAAATAATAATGGACTTTCGACGTTTCTACTCACAAAACATGTTTTCTACTCCTTGCTCCTAACTTGGTTGATAGAAGTAAACTTCCACTTTTATCATCCTCGAGACAGGCTAAGCCACCGCAACTATGGATAGAGCAATGAGCGACTAAGAAGCCCTTTAGTGTCTATGAGGAGCATCCTTTCTTTTGAGTAAGTATCCACGCTTCTGTGCATCATCACCTTACAAAACGAAACCTAAAAGCACGCCTGAAGGATGAAAAATAAACCGGGAAATGATGCAAAGGAAATCGTGATAGATTATAGATATGAAACCCCACAACCAGAGTAGGAGGAGGGTGGAGATCGAACCCGGCATCTCCCAAAAGGAAAGGGAAAACTGTAGCAGTGCCTCAATTTTGCACTGTGTAGAGATCCACAGTTCTTGTGTCAGCCAGGGCATGGAGCAAACGGACATCGTAATAGCCTCAGCTATTTTTCCCCTTATATCTCGTAAATAGTAGGTAACACCAAAAATATTAAGCACCGAGATTTCACCGAAAATACGCGTATTCAAGTCCCCTGATTTAAAAAAGAACACCAAGTTTGTGTGCCAGTGTACACGTGTATCTGTTAACAACTTAACTGAAAAATTCGGTTGTACAGCAAACTTGGCATTTAAGTTGAGAATCTTCCAAGGATGTGTCTCCAACAGTAAGTTCACTTTTCCGTAAAATCTCCAAGAGATTGTAAACGTTTATTGGATCGGACAACCAACTTTTCGATTCCGGATATGCAAAAATCACCTACAGTGCTATGTAACCACCTGGATACAACTGTTTTCTCCTCCTGGTCGTTTCGCAATCATCGTCCACCAGTATGCCTTTTAATCTTACCGAATACATGGTAAACGCATTGCATTTTGTCTGGACTGTATGGAGGATGTTGCCATACCTTCCACTTGAATCGCTGCAGCAGTTCTGACGTTTAGCGAGCCGTGTGAGGTGTTGCCATGAAAAATTCCACGCTCACAATATACCGCATGATTTCACGATGAATATCCGTGCAATTAAGTCTTTAGTCCAGAGAAATCTGATCGTTGCACACGTCTCCAATTTGGAGTGAAGATCCAGTTGAAGCGCTATTGAGCCACGTCCACTCTGCACACACAACACGACTGGGTACCACACAACCCCACCTATCGGACGCATCAGCAGTTGCTGTAGATTGCTCCTCGTTGACCACAGTCACGACACACAGCGTGCTGTCGCGGCGAGCGAATGTTACCTTACTTTTTGATTAGCCCTCGTACAAATTAGATCTCCAATGTTCTTTCAATGTACTGTTATACGGCAGTGAAACATAGACCATGAGAATTCAGGATCGGAAAAGGATAGAAGACTTCTCAGATTAGTTGAAAAGGTAAAAATAAGAGACAAAAAGAAAAGCATCGAAATAAGGAAGAAATTAAATATAAATAATATTACAGATGAAAAGAGGGATTATCATTTAGAAAGAATGTCCATCGATAGTCTACCAAGGCAAGCATATTTTTAGCAACCCTTTGGGAAGTTTGACCTGGGTCGACCAAGAAGAAGATGGTAGGATGCAATTATTAACCTCGGAACGGGACAGCAATGGCCCATCCTGTAAAGGAAGTAGAAGAAGACAATTTCTGAGACGCTTGTGTCTTAAAATAGTTATATTTTTCCCAAATAGAAAATGATCATTCCCCCATCTGAGCCATGCAAGAAGAACGGAATTTCAAAAGCACCAGCTATAAAAGATTTGGATGTCAACCAAAGGCTACTTACTGCATTCTCCCAATGCAACTGTGCTGCAAATGTTTATCTAGATTAACATGAAGTGGATAGAGGAAGCTACTTTTATGAGAATGAGTGTACATGAGTGAGTAGAAAAACTTATGTGAGTGCAACACATCAAAATACAGCAGTATTGAAAGCACTATTTCCATCAGTAAACAAAACTCTCATTGCTCGCAACGCTCTGATCACTTGGTCCTTGGAGAGGCGTTATTAGCAACTATTGCGTTTCTTTGGTTCCATGTTTCACTCTCAGTCGACGTCAAGGCTCATTAACAAGAACATAAATTGATAGCTTTTCGTCAGATTTGTGTGATCAACTCGCAGATCTGCAAGCCAACGGTTCTGGGAGGAGAAACGGTACAGTAGCAGGCTCCAATGGTGTGTGACCGCTCAATCACAATGCACTTTTATCGCAAGAATGATTCAAGTTCTAAATATGTGGTCCGCGACCTCTCGTAGGCAACAGCGATACTTCTGATTTATTGAGTCCCGATGCTACTTTGAAATGCTCTAAGACAGGCAATGCAAACAAAATTTGGTAGAATAATCATCAGTGGATGATATCAATAAGGTAAACTGTAATTAAAGGTGGTCAGTAACAACTAGAATTCACATGAGGGAATGAAGTCAGTTGTTCACAGTAATTCCAGGACAAACCTGATTTCGAAGGATTATTTTCAAATCCTTCATAGGTCGCCAAATGCCTTGAGCTATCTTCATGATAGCTCTCTTCTGATACCTGAATAATTGACTGGTAATATTAATAATTTTATAAAGAAACCATCGGAAGATAGATAAATAATTGCAAAAATAGTTTTAATATGTTAAAATGAATGCGTAATTTAAGAAGCCCCAGTTGTAGCTTTGTCTGCGAATAAGAAGTCATCAACCAGAAATGTATGTGTTGAGAAGCAATGAGGCATTTAGACGTCCCAGTAAACTCAACCTAGGTTCCAGTACCTGCAACTCAATACTTTCAGAAGTCACTGAGCACCTGCAAAAGAAGCACATATCCAAAGTTCTAAAAATAGAAAGAGAAAATAATTTGTATCTACTATTTAGCTGGTGGGATAGCCCTGGTGTGGTCGTCCAAACATTGGAAGAGGCTTTGACCTGCCACTCTTCCAGAAAGTTCACCATCTGCATTCTGCTATATTCAGGAACATTCAACTGTCTCCGTAGCAACAGCCGAGTGTTGAAGGACGGCAAAAAATAAATGTTAGTTACGAGTTGGTTGTGAGTTACGAGTGATTTGTAATTTAGAACTGCACAGCGAGGCTTCTAGCTCATTTCGCATAATAAATAAGGTCCGTTATTAGTTAACCGGTGCGTTTATTTGTCACAACAGCTTATTGAATGGGACAAAGGTAATAATGAGTAAATTACATCATAAGGATTCTTGAGAAACGACTTCCAAAGGTGCCGTATGTTTCTTCCAGTCAAGGATTGCTTCGCTCCGAGATAAATTACTTTTCAAGCTCTTCGTAGATCCAGGTAATGTACTTATATTTACCAGTGATAAAATAGGTTAGTCTGGGAGTCTGTTAAAGCTCGTTCTTTCTAGAGAATGATGTGGTACGGGGGACCCAGCAAATATGCATGTGAATCAATAACACTAACAAGTGGGGAGATTTTTTTAGTTGGTATGGACCACCAGACAGCGAGTCTCACATTCCCAGTTATGCTGGGTTGAGTCCGTAAAAACCATTTTTCCCCCTCCGATAAATAAATAAACAAATAAATCAATCAAAAACAAATATGTTTACATTCTCTACTACGCAGAGCAGGATAGTCAGAGGAGGTATAGATTTCCCTCCAAAAATTCTATATCGAGAATTTACCATGAATACATGTTTTGAGAGCCCATTGAATAAAAAAGTATTTTTCGAAAAAGGTTCGTGGTGTGTGTAGACGTCATAACTCAAAAACGAAATGTCCGATAAACACCAAAATTGGTACATATTTAGATTCAGCATTTTAAAAGAGGATTTACAAGATAATCCACACACTAACTACCATTGCTGGAAGATTTTTCGAAATTGTAGACTTTCTCAAAACCTGCTCTTACAATTCTGATTAACATGCGATATATTTTAAATATTTACATGGCAAATAAAATGTACTTATTCAATTTTTGGGAATACACTTCAAAGTGTTCTTTATCCAGGTTTTTTATATGATTGTGTATACGTGGTAAACCATAAGAGATGGGCTGAAGCTTACTACACAAAATTATACCTCTTTAAAACACCCAAGTTTGTTTCCAAAAGTGTTTTTGTATCATTAGCCATTTCTAAGATATCCGGTGTTATTGGTTTTCATGTTCAATATTCTCGTCAATTTTTGAAGTGCTGCTATTCAGTTGTTTTTGTGATGTTCTGGAAGGACTACGGAATTTCAAAGCTAGCATATAGCTAGGTGGTTTTAAAGATTGACTCCGATTCGGTTATCTCTACCCTTCTTTTACCTTCAAAGTGGCGATAGGTATAACTATTTCTGCAAAGCTTCATCTCGATTGATATGAAGCAGCCATAAACATAAGGAAACCGTATAAAAAAAACTTTTGTACTCACATGACTTTCTCTACTCTTGTACTAACTATTCTTACAAACTCTTATTCCTCTATCTTCTTCATGTTAGTCGTGATAAACATTTGTGTAAATTATATTATTGCTTATTACACTGGTCGACTAAATTCAACTTTGTAAAATTTTCAAGCACCAAAATGGGTTATGCTTATGTATTTCAACCTGTTGAACACGAATCTGGCGTCGGTCTGGGTGGCTCAGTTGGTTAGACGCTGGTCTACTGATCCCAAGGTCGCGGGTTCAAACCCGGCCAAGGCCGATGGTTTTTAAGTGTGCTTAAAAACGACAGCTCCATGTCAGTAGATTTACTGGCATGTAAAAGAACTCCTGCGGGACGAAATTCCGGCACACCGGCGACGCTGATGTGATCCTGGCAATTGACAGCGTCGTTAAACAACAAAATAAACCTAAACCAACGAATCTGGTATTGGTTTTTCCATAGCTTTTGTGTAGATGGAACTAGTGACTATCATTCGGTTCTTGTAATACTTAAACAGTGTGATTTGGTCTATAAATGCTAATATATCAACACAGCGGCTATCTTGTATCAGGAGATGTGGTGTCATTTCTTTGTAATTGAAATCAGAGCTTGTATTCTCCTTGTCTGTACCAGCTTCGACCTGGGTTTTATCTTGGAATGACCATGTGGCTGCAGGAAAGGGGACAGGTAAGGGGGAACTGTGCGGTACGGGTCGAATAGCTGACTTGATGTAGGAATACCTGATCTTTCTATCTTTGCACTTCTTCCCTGCTATTTTAACAATGCAGAAATAGCAATCATCTACGTGTTTGGCCAGTTTCCTCCATATCACTGGAACAGCAAAAGGCATAGCAACTTTACCTGTTTTCTTTCCTCAACCATTAACACAGATGAACCGTTCACATACACACAATAAGTGGTGCCCATTTTCGGTCCTGATTACCTAACTTGCACCCGAAATAAAATCATACAGTATCTTCACTACGGGTGCCTCATGTCGTCTGCATGATTTAATACTGTACTCTCACAGAAGTTTATTGGATGATTCTTAAGAAATCGACCTAATTGTTTTTTATAACCATTCTTCTAATTATAATGACATGCTTAAAACTGGGGGTGCTACAAAAACAACATATTAGGTAGGCTTTGAGCGATAATCAAAGCTGGTCGCCATAAGAAGGCTGTGAAATTCCGTTCTCTTTGCACGATCAAGAGAGAGAAAAGTGAATAACGAGCTTTCATTTGAGAAGCGTATGTATTACACAGCTCACACGAATGACAAGGAATATCTCCGAAATGCTTCACTCCACAAGAAAATGCATTTGGACCTAAATTGTGTGTTTTAACGGGATCTACATTTTTGTACGTGGACAGAAGAGAACCTCCCCCCTTCAATCCTTAAAACTCATAGTAGTTTCCTAGAAAAGGTAACACAGATTAAATCCAAATTGAACATTCCTAACACCAGAGAAAGTCTACTTATAAGAGAAAATCCATTGGAATTATTGCAACCTACCTTCAATTTGGAATTAATAGAGGAAATAAGTAAATCAGACACACCAAAAGAAATACAAAACTTCTAGCTCTGGAAACAATCAATACTAGGTATCCCACAGAAGAATGGCTGCACATATATACTGATGGATCCTCCATGGAAAACCTTACTGGAGCTGGAGTTACGTGTTCACATTTTTCCTTTTATCATTCTGTTGGCAGAGACACAACAAATTATGATGGAGAAATAGAGGCTATATACATTGCTCTCCGACAATTATTAAATCTTCCCTTAAATAAATTTAACAAGGCAGTAATTCTTTCAGATTCTAAAGCTGCAATTCAGGGAATATGTTCAAATACTACAAAGAAGTCAACAAAAATTAGAGAATGCTACAAAATCTTAACACAACTCCAAAAAGTTAATAAGACTGTTCATCTCCAATGGATTCCAGCACACTGTGGAGTCATGGGGAACGAAGCTGCAGACTCACTTGCAAAGAAAGGCACAACAATAAAACAAAAGTCTAAATTCAATTTCTCATATTCCTCAATAAAACGCTTGATCATTAAAAATTTTTGTCATTCATATCTACAAGAAATAGAAACAAATGCCAAAGATAAAAAATGGATTACACTACTTTCCAATCCAGATATAATCCCCCAGAGACCAAGGAAAACAGCTGTTGCAGCCTTCCGACTATTGACAAATCATGACTGCTTAGCAAGTCATCTCTACAGAATTGGTATCTCAGCTTCACCAATATGTGTCCTGTGTAAGATCCAGCAGAAATGAACGAAGACCACTTGAAGACCTGTGAAGCATTAAGATCAGAAGAAAATACAGTTCAAAAGTATTGGAAAGCACGAATGCTAATGGCTTCATTGCCAGATGCAAGGCACTAGAAAACAACAACAACAACATTTTTGTACGTAAGATTTGGTACACATATTGTTTACCAGTTATGCAACTCATCAGAAGTACACAGAACTGCATAGATAAGGCATGGGGAAGAGGGGTGATACCAATACCATCGAATATTTATCCTCTCTACTTACTCATACAATTTGAAGGACCGACCCGTTATCTGAGGTAGACAGACAATAGTGGGAGACGTGGCCTGGTAGCTAACCGTTGTGAGGCAGTGCCCGGGATTAAAACTACGATGTAGGGGAGATGACACATTGAGTCAGTTCTCCCCATCTGTGACATAGACTGTAACAAGAAAATTCAAAATAAACATTTACTTTAAAAGTATGGCATTTTAATCAAAATAGAACCATTTTTTATAAAATCAAAATTTTCGAAACATTTTACATGTAAAAGAGAGATTAAGGTGGAGGAATTTTCTTCATAAGTGTCGTGTCCCATCCTTAAAAGATAATAAACTCAAATACCAACTTTGAGTTTTTAACCGACTGTTCAGAGACACACGCGCGCGCGGAGATTTTTGTGCTTCTTATGCTTTTTTTGGATTCAGGGGGACTCAAAACATATTTCCGGTGAAATCTGGATATGGAAACTTTGGATCGAATACCACACTTCCCTTACCATACGTAGTAGAGAAAGCAATAAAGGATAGTGGGCAGAGAAGCTCATATGAATATAACAAGATTTTTTCAATTGTTCTTAGGTGCCTTGTTTGTATCATCTCAATGTATTTTTTGTCTTGAAATGAGCATCACAGCATTAAAGAAAAAATAAAAACCAGGCTCCCTAGACATTTAGTTCGGTGGCAGGTTCTCCGAACGTTTTGGCACTAATGTACCCGAAATCTCCAAAGAAAGCTAACAGTTGGTATTTTACTTGACATTAGACCTAAGTCTATGCAGTAGCATAATAAGATTTGTGCATGTGTCCTCCAGTTGTAAAAAAGGTCAGCCTCCCCCAAAAGAACGTGAATCTTGTGCCGTTCTTGACCTGCGGACCACTGTTTGCCGGCCGCTTATTGGCGTGGTAATGCGACACGATTGTGCTGGGAAATTCGGATTTCACAAACCTTGTCTACCGCAACTGAGACAAAAGCGAGACGAGTGATTACGTCAGGAACTGGGGAAAGTGACAAGAGAGCATCGCGAGCTGTCCTTGTCCGACAGTGCATCAAGGATGGCACTTCACGCTTCACACTGTAGAAGGGAGAGGGAGGACTCATTTGTACACAATTTGCCTTCTCTGCTGACCATTCAAATGTTCATTACTACGGCTAAATGAATCAAATCTCTAGTTGCCGGGAGCGCAGCACTTTCTACGCCGACTCCACCATCTCAGTCTTTGATAACTCTCCTACCATCTGCACAGTGTTGAATTATGGGCTTTTTCCCAGAGTATGCGTGGGTAGGTGTGAGCATAGACAACACCAGTTAATTGGCTAATACATTTGCTACTTGAAGCAAGTTGCCGATCTTTGAGGAGTTAGAAATTAACTCTTCCTAAACCTTAGTACAAGAAACTAACTTTTATATTTTCTAATTTTTGAGGTATCAATAACCTTATATTCCGTAATAATGAAAGGCGTATGTTGCTGAAATATTAATCCTTGTGGCGACCACCAAGTATGTATAATTCGAATGCGATCTTTAGGCGCACGGACAGCCGATAATCGCTCACAGTAAAACTCTTTTGAAAGACACCAAAGAAAAGAAACACGTAAATTTTAAAAATAGGTAAGTTTAAGTTCTTTTCTTAACATAACTTCCACCTACTTCAGCACTACCCTAGATCATAGATTGCCAAACCTTAACTTCTTATTTACATTCGAAACATTACTTTTAATGCATACCTTGATAAAAATTATTATTTTTTTTTCTCTTTCCAATCCGTTTTTGGAAACTTTACATTGAAGGATCTACATTTCAGAGCCACCATCATGGGCTATACGTAATTTTGTTACACTTGGGCGTAGGAAAGACGAATGCGTGCGTACATGCGCGAGTGAATGAGTGAGTGACTGCGTGAGAGCGTGAATGAGTGAGTGAGTGAAGTTTATGGGCGCCTTCCATCTTTTAATACAGATGTTCCGTGCAGCTTCCTTTCCTGAAGAGCTAAAATTTCGAGAAAAAAAGTTAAATACGTACCAAATATTTGTTGAGAATATGAATTTAAGCCAAAATAATACTAAGTAATACATTTGGACCTGCAGTTTCCTGTGAAAAGAGTCGGCAACAGCTTCTGTGCCTAAAGTTCCAATTTAACATTTTAAAACGTCCGTTTGCTCACTAATACGTATTTTACGTATTACTGATTCAGAAAAATTATATTACTGTTACAAATGCAAGTTCATTTACTTTCTCTGTCACTTTATTTCCCTATTAAAACTGAATCACTAAAACACAGTTGTCTGTTTTATCGTTAACACAATTTAGAATTCGTCTTGACCTTCCGACTCTCAGCTGTTCTGTCCTCTCGAAACTTGACACACTTCACTGTCACTCTACTCTCTCTCTCTCTCCCTCCCTCTCTTTCTCACACACATACATACGGAACCGGTTGCCTTCAACGAATCGCTAAATATTCCAAAACTAACTCACCACACAATACTCAACTCTAAAAAAGTGCTAACAACTGTCTCACTCAACACTTAAAGACTACCTCTTCTCAACACTGCATTCCTTTACATAACCGAGAATGACGTAGCACGGAATTTTCTCGAAATCTACATTTTTAAACACAACGACACCCGTAAACAGTATCTCAAACTCTCGCTTTGTTCTGTCGCGTTCACTGACGTCCTTGTTCTAACCCATCCATTGTCACCGGGCCGCGTATTTACAAGCAATGTTGTGAGGTAGCTTGACCTTGAGCGTCTTTTTAACGGGCGGCCAGCGTCACACTGCGAATGAAATACTCTGCACTCTTAATTATTATTACTCCCTTCATGGTCTAGAGGTGACATACTAGCCTCTAGTTCCCAAGGTCGCGGATTCAGATCTAGTGGAGGGCAATTCCTTAGCATGGTTTCCTTCGGAGGGGAAGTAAAGCTGATGGTTCGTGTCGTAGATTTACGGCACTTAAAAGAATCTCAGACTTGATAAAGAGGTCTTTAGCAAAATTAAGGATCCTTCATGCCCAATATAGAATGGGACGCTGAGCACCATAGCAGTTAACGAGCGTCCATAAATAAAAGAAGCTCAAGCTCTAACACTTACCTAAGGTAAGAGAGACAGTATTCTATTCCAGGGCCGGCAAGATGAGTACTCGAAGTGTGAAATGCTTTATCCCTACAATCTCCCCTCACTGTTTCCTTCTGTCTAGCAGGTAAACAAATATGGGACGTGTGTCACAGTATGCGGTCATCCAGGTTTCGGGTGAAACGTCTTTTGCGATGTAATCAAATGCATACTTTTAAACTCAAGAGTTGGCTAGGAAAACACAAAGAGGGTTAATGGTACTAGAGAATATGAGTGAAGGACGTAGATGACTCATATTGGCATTGTGTGAAAAACAGCTCTCTCACCACATTACTGATGTGGTAGCTCTAGCCAAACAAAAGCAGTTCTATAGAATTAACATGTTTATTATATTTGTTTTGTTTCGTTATACAATAGTTGTTATGCAGTTCCTTATACTACTAAAGACATTTAAAAGTTTCTATACTGTATTCTCAAAAATAAACGTTATACTTGATATGAAAAGTGTATTGAAATTGTTTACAATGTACATTTTATTAGATTAGTGGCGTAGTCATAATGATACTCCCCTAATTTAAATAGCGTTTCAATGTCCGGCTGCAAACTAGATGAAATTAAACGTAGAACACATTGAAGATGTTTATCCGTAGCAAGATCTTGTTCAGTGTCAGTATACGAAACAGTTGTTCACACTGATAAGTGGTACCAAACATGGTCAGTAATTTACTAGCAAAAAGGCACAGCTTGGGAAATGTTTTCGGCGGTGATGTTTCAAATCTAAACCAAGTTTTCCTGAACTGCCCAGTGATGTGCTGCTTTGGAAGTTAATTTCAATCGCAGTTCATCTTGGGCCACCAAAAGAGTACGTGCAAATGCATCTTTAATGTCAGTGGTTTCGTCTGTGGTAAGGAAAAATGAACAAAAAAAGTACTTGTTCTCCGAGTCCCGATTAAACCTCCGCCGTTCACTCATGCCACATGTGCAGCCACCACTGTTCTGTTTACACTACCACACGATTATAGCTGGCCCTACCTGATTGTTGAAAGAGGATATTGGGAACGAGAGGGAGGGTAAATTCACACTTCGAGTGCCTTGCATCCCATCCCTTTTCTATTCCATCCAAATATCCAATATGATATTTAACCAGAAACACATGTTTTGAAGACCCCTCAGTCGAAAAGTGAACTAATTTTCGGAAAGAAGTTCAGCATGAGTATCTGCGTGTCTCTTGTATGTGTGTTTTAGTTGTATCAAATGCTCATCTATAGGTTGTCTCACACTTAGATGACAGTATGGAGTTAAATGGGGTATATGCGCATATACCCCATGTATCTAGCGCATATGAGTTGCCGTTAGCTTCGTCCTTTTCTACTCTTGCGCTGTTGCCAGGTTCCTCATGGCATGGTGTAAATATTCAGTTGTTATAAATTTCAAGTGTGGACACATTATTCTATGCAGAATTTTTTTCTCTAATAGGTTATATCCCTTTTAGGGCCATTATACACTTCTATAGGCCCAAATTTCTAAAATTTACTGATGTTGCACTCACATGACTTTCTCTACTCTTGTACTAACCATTCTTACAAACTCTTATTTCTATATCTTCTGCGTGTTAGTTGAGATAAACATTTGCAGAAATTATCATATTCCTTGTAGGTGCAACGGGAATATGGGAATACAGTATACTTGGAGCGATGGTGAAAATTTTTAAAGCTTTCAAACTGTTCTCTTTCCACGGTTAACATATAAAAATCTGGCGTGTTGCACTAACATGACTTTCTCTACTCTTGTACCAACCATTCATTCAAACTCTTATTCCTATATCTTCTTCGTATTAGTTAAGATAAACACTTGTAGAACTTATCTTATTGCTTATTTCCTTATAGGGGCAAGGGGAATGTTAGAATACAGTAGGTTTTGTGCGATAGTCCAATGTTTTAAAGCTTTGAGATTCTGTTGTCTTTGCACACTTAAGATATATATATATATGTATATATATTAAAAAAAAATAAAAATAAAACATCGATGATCCATTTCACGAAAGTTCAAAGTTTTCCGAAACTCACACACATAACAAAGAATATCTCCGAAATGGTTCACCCTACAAGAAAATTTATTGAGACATAAATTGTGTATTTTAGTAAGATCTACATTTTTTATATAGTATTAATTGGTCTATCTCTAACGGTTTACCAGTTATGCAAAAGTCGTCCAGAATAAATACAACTACAGGGACTATAGCCAGAAAATCCATGATATACATTTCATTTGTCATAAAAATATCTCAAACATATGACATTTTAATCAAAATCGTTAGAGCCATTTTCAAGAAAATCAAAATTTTCAAAAAATGTTCCATGTAAAGGGTAGTTCAGGATAGGGTATTTACTTCAAAATCTTCGTATCGCATCCTTGAAAGGCATTAAACTTAAATACCAACTTTGGTTTTTAACCGACTTTTCGTTTTTGAGTTATGCTGTCCACAGACTGACAGACACACAGACTGACACACAGACACACATGTATTTTTTTCTAAAAATGTTTTTTTTTTTTTTCATTCAGGGAGCCTCAAAACAGATATTTCTGGTGAAATCTCGACATCGAATTTTTGGGCGGAATAAAATACTTCCTCTACTTTACTAAACGTAGTAGAGAAAGTAAAAATAGACTAAAATGAAATAACATAATTATTCGCAATAATTATCTAGATAGAATCGTTCAATAATTTCAAATTTGTCATCCAAGTTAACAAACAATATACTTTTATTGAAAACTAAATAATTACATTTGAGCAAACCTTTAACTTTGAGGGATTTTTCGCCTGAAATTACGAATAGTTTAAAAATAACTAGAAGAAAGGAATTTGTAAAATTGTAAACTCTAACATTTATCACAATCCTAGAGCAGTAATGATTATATATTTCTTTACAGGAACGTACTTCATGGGTGTGTACTGGGAAGATATTCAGAAGAAAATAGGTTTGTCTTGAAATTTGACTTAATATTAGAATTCGGAGTAAAAATTTACTTATAAAGGACGCCAGAAAAATACATCACGGGACAATAACCACTAACAATAGCGAAAGAAACTGAACTACCTTTGTAGCACCACTATCACATGCGATCGGCTATGTCCACAGCTCAGAAGAATATGTATTTGTGGAAAGACAATGCATGTGGTTAATGCATGACAAGGCACCACCCTATTTTGTGCCCATCGTGCGACAATACTTATACAAACATTGGATTGGTCTAAGAGGTCCAGTAGCATGGCCTTCACGCTCGCCGGACCTCATTTCATTAGGTTTCTGGCTATGGGGACATTTAAAGATATTGGTGTGTGCCAAACCTAGCGAAAGTATTCCGAAATGGCTCATACCTCAACAAGTATTTGTTTCCTGAGATATGTTTACAGGAGCATTTATTCTATTTTTGACCAATCCCAACTCCTGTTGCTTTTTTTAAACATCTTGTATACACGTGTGGGAGAGAGAGAGAGAGAGAGACAGCGTGCAATTCTGAAAGTAAGGTCCGTAGCTTATGGAATTTCGCGTGACTATTGAAACGCGTTTGCGAACCGGCACCTGGCGTGCCTTGCACGTAAAACGACGGCATTTGCCTTTGGCAGCAAAGCAGTGTGCTGTTCACAGTGTCGGTTCAAAATCTTTAAAACAATCGATGGGCCGCCGGCTTGAAATACGGTCTGTGATTCAGTTTTCTGGCAGCAAGGAATGTTTCAGCAGCGGACATTCAGTGAGGTGTATGGGATTGTTGTTGTTGTTGTAGTGTTTAACGCCCGCTTTTACTACTACGGCACCGCAGGCGGTGACACTGATGATACATGGAATGAAGATGGAGCACCGGTGGAATGAGATGGCGGGGGAAGCCGGAGAACCCGGAGAAAACCCGCCCTGACGCCGCTTCATCCACCACGAATACCACATGCGGGTCCCTGGGATCGAACCCGAGCCGCCTAGGTGGTAGGCGAGCGCGCTAACCGCTCAGCCACCGCGCCGCCGGTGTATGGGATGAATGACAGCAAAGTGCGTAAGTAGGTGAGAGCTTTCAAGGCCGGACAATGTCCATAATGAACTGAGATCAGATCGGCCATTAATGATCACATAAGATTTGGTCAATACCGTGGATGAAAACATCCATGGAGGTCGGTGATTGACAATTTCCGGTGGTTATCTAACTGGTTATCTTACAGGCGGCTTAGTTCTATGACGTCGGCATCCGAAAGCTTGTAGAACGTTATGAGAAATGTTTAAACAAATATGGCAACTATATAGAAAGTAGAGAAAACTCTAAAGAATTAAATAGAAAACTATTTTGTAATTATCTATGATGCATAAAACATATGTGTATAAAACATTCGATGTTACTTTAAGAATTGTCCTAGAATAGGTATACATATTTAGCCCCTTTAACTTCCGTGGTTCATACCATGGGCTTTTCTTCAAAAAAAAAAAAAAAAAAATATTGATATTGTTGCCGCTGAACTTCAACTTTGGTTATATCAAAGTTTTACAATTAAAACAATCATATTCATGTCTGCATTCATACTTTCAGACTCTGGAGAATAAGTAACGATTCTGGTCAAAGAAAGCTTTCTCACCAGGTGGGAATCAAAGCCGGAACTCTAGTTGAGAAGCCACAGCGCTGATCATTGGACCGCAGAGGTAATCTGCAATACCGAATGCATATTTATTAGTGTTAATACCGATGTAAATATTTTGGAGACACCTCCCAACATCAAAAAATTACAAAACGTTTATTTGAACATGGGTCTGAAAATAATTTATTGTTGAGTTATAAAACTAAATTGAAGATTATAAAAATGCTCAAAGTGGCTTCCTCCTACATCGATGCTGCCGTAAGCCCATGTTCTGTGATATTGCGTCCTCTCTTGCAAACTCCTGGAGTGTTTTGTAATTGGTGTAATTCAGTGTGAATACCTTTCTAAGGGTGTCAATATCCGGTACAGGACTTACATAAACCTGGGACTTTAAATGTCCACAGACGAAAAAATCGATTGGATTCAAATCAGGAGATCGAGTGGGCCATGCAATGAATCCTCCTCTACCAATCCATCATGTGAAAATTTGTCATTCAACAAATGCCGCACTACCCAATGAAATGAGTTGGCACACCACCTCTAAAAACCACATTCAGAGGCACATCATCAATTAATCGTTCATTTCTTTGCATTCAGCTGCGGAGGGAAGAAGTAGGGACCAATAAAGTGATCATGAACGATTCTACATTAAACCAAGATGGAGCAGGGGCTGGAGTCACGTGTCACCTCTTTTCCTATTACAAATCTTTAAGTTATGGAACTACTAACTTTGATGGAGAAATTGAAGCAATTCGAATAGCCCTACAAAATCTTTTGTACAGAATTTCACGTTTTCAGCAAGCAGTTATTCTCTCAGATTCCAGGGCAGCAATTATAGCAATTACTTCCAAGTTGTCACCAAAAACACCAAACGATTATAGAATGTTGGAAAATCCTTACCCATCTAACAGCACTTCAAAAACACCTAGTCTTCCAATGGATACCAGCTCACTGTGGACTGAGTGGTAATGAGAAAGCTGATTTTCTTGCAAAACATTTAAACAGAATTGGGATATATTCTTCATCACTCTGTCCTCTATGTGACCTGCAAGAGGAAATGGATCGAGACCACCTTCAAATATGCCCGGCCACTTCTAGTGTCCCATCCATCAGTGAAAAATATTGGAGAGCAAGAGGATTAATGACTTCATTGTCAGAAATCCAGCATTAGCTAACAACAACATTAAACCTTTAGACAGAAGCTGTGTTAATGCGTGTCCTGCAGTATTATGAGGGTCAACAAGTTCATAAGAATTTTTAATCTATAATCTCTCCTGAAAATTTTAAATTAATTATTTATAAACTGTGATCCATGAAGCATGAACTTGAGAAAAATTGAGTTTAAAATTCAATGTTGTGCTTTATCTAAATGATACAGGATCAATTAAATAGCCATTTGTGCCTTTATGATTGGTGATTAAAACCAGTTGTGTCATATGAAAATACAAGTTATAATAAGAATGCAGGACAAAATTGAATATTTTCACATGCGGTATCAAAATTCAACAATGCATTGCCCTAAGCTGTCTATTTCTACCAATATGACGATTCTCTGCTGGAGAATGCTTTGTTAAATTAAAAAATTGCCTTCAAAATTACATAGATGCAATTATCCAAGGGCGGCTAATTAATTTAGTACTATTTCTTAGATTTACAGTACTACCCTTGCGCTTCTACACGACTGTTTGTTTCATTAATATTTAAATCGCGATATGTAGAGCCTGAACACAGTAGTCGCATTTTGGAGTGGTGGTTGATGTTCAACTTAGGATGTACCTACTCTGTTTATAGAAGTGCATATTGTTTGGGTACGCTCGGACGTTACCTAACGTAACGCCAGGCTGCATATAGTGCGGAGTAACGTTCCCATGTCGGAGCTGGTCCAGCGCACAGCATCCCTAGGGCTGCTCCAGGTACGAGGGACACGCTCCACTTGATTCCTGCTTTCCCCAACTGTCTGTCAGCTTCCGGCCCGGTGCATTGACTCAGAGAAACTGCATCCAAAACATTCTGATAAAAGTCAAAACACCTTTTGGTGGCCCGCTGGCTAAACGGCACAAAATAAAAGTAACTTTCAGTAACTCCAGCTGTCATGGATGTTAGATTTTTAGTAGATACTTTTAAGTTCTGCATATTCCAAAATTGATGAACTTATCTACAGATATCCTTGTATTAAGTGAACGTTGTTGTTATTATTATTATTATTATTATTATTATTATTATTATTATTATTATTATTATTATTATTATTATTATTGTTAATTGTTTATTATTTATATTATTATTATTATTATTATTATTATTATTATTATTATTATTATTATTATTATTATTATTATTATTATTATTATTATTATTATTATTATTATTATTATTATTATTATTATTATTATTATTATTATTATTATTATTATTAGTTCCAAAAAGAAAATAAGTTAAATTACATTTGAGATAGCCTTTCAGAGAATGTTAACAAAATTCTTGTCTCCACCTTCGTCGAAAACAATTTTAATTTGATAGAATTTATCTAAAAATTACGCATAATACCCAGCAAAGAAATAGTAAACATGTTGTATATAAGTGTTTTGTTACTGACACTGATTTTACATCTGATTTAATGTACTTTATTTCTCTGAACTTCAAAATATTGTGGTTAAATCACTCATTTGAACTGTAAAAGAAACGAAAGGAAGCTAACGTATATTGAATAAAAACATTTTAAAATATCTTTTGCAAATTTCACCAACATATATTACATTAATGAAACAAGAATGAGAAAAAAACACTATTTCATAGGTATCCCTTCTATGTTATATTTTTACATAAAAGTGATTCTTTGGCAGTTTACGTATTCATTATAAAAATGTATGCCTAGGAATGGTTCTAAATTAGGCCCTTTAATCTTAGTTATATTCCTCAATAGCTATATATAAGATTTAGAATCTATGTGTCATCAGTCAGCTTTTCTTTTCTTTTGGAGCAAAATAGAATCGCTAAGGTTCAAATGTTTGGCAAAAAAGGAAATCTCTAAACCACGAAAACAGAAAAAATGAGTGCGACACACACACACATACACACAGGCACACACACACACACACACACACACACACACACACACACACACACACACACACACAGAGAGAGAGAAGAGAGCGCGCGAGAGAGAGAGGTTATTTAAAAAAGTGTCCGATATTACAACAGGAGTTGACATTGGTCAAAACTAGAATAAATGTTCTTACAAACATATGTCCGGAAACAAATACCTGTTGAAATATGAACCATTTGACAAAAATGTGCAACGTATTCACATGTTTGATGGGTTTGTCATACACCAATGTCTTTAAATGTCCCCATAAGCAGAAATCTAGGATCCCTGGTCACTTTAGTCCCAAACTGTGGGCAGAAATTGTGGGTGACGGGCTCCTAGGACTATACATTTTACGAACAGATTAACAGGTACTTGTGTCATAGATCCTTGCGCAATGAGTTATCCGTGCTTTCGGAGTTATGCTTGTGGAAAGACACACGTGGTTTATGCATAACGGGACGCCACCCCATTTTGTAGGATTCATGCGACAGTACTTAACCCAAACATTTAATGGACGATGGATTGGTCGAGGAGGTCCAGTAGCATAGCCTACCCGTTCGCCGGACCTCCATCCATTAGGTTTCTAGCTATGGGGACATTTAATGACATTGGTATATGCCAAACCTATCGAAAATGTGCATGCATTATTAAACTAAACCAAAAACATCGAGATTTCATTGGAAATGCGTTTTGGGGCTCATTGAATCCCAAAAATGTTCTCGTGTGTGTGTGTGTGCGTGCGCGCGCGCGCGCGTGTGTGTGTGTGTGTGTGTGTGTGTACAACATAACACAAAAACGCAAAGTCGGTTTAAAACCAAAGCTGGTATTTAAATTTAATGTCTTTCA
Organism: Tenodera sinensis; assembly: GCA_030765045.1. NCBI lineage: Eukaryota > Metazoa > Arthropoda > Insecta > Mantodea > Mantidae > Tenodera > Tenodera sinensis. The sequence goes on along the minus strand of CM060973.1, from coordinate 8,445,653 downwards.
AGGATGTGACACGAAGGCTTTGAAGTTAATTCCTCCGCCCTAAAGTACACTTTACACGGAACATTTTTAAAAATTTTGATTTTCTTACTTTTCTTATTACTAGTATCATAATCACTATTATTAGTATCATAATTATTCAACAATAGCAGCATATACAGGAATGAGTATTCCTTGGAAAATAAAGTCCTATAAGTGGGAAATATTCTAGGACTATTCTTGTCTATTATCACGTGCTACACACGCTAGTTGAAGCCTGGGGAATTCCTCTCCCGCTCGTCTTCTCTTACAAGCAGAACGAAGTTCAGTCACGCCACTGCCATCTCTGATTGGGTTGACCCCGGTGCTACTATTTTAACGCTCGAAAGTATATCTACTTACTGCAATGCCGGACGAAGTGGGCCACATGGTGTACGTATATACATTATTTGTTTGGATGAACAAAATATCCAACCAATTATCACTTAAGTTTTTAAACATATTATGTAATGACAGAAAGGTAGTGCGTCAAATGCTGTATCTCACTCACATTGGTTTGTTCTCACTTTCCGCTCCCTCTGCATTGCAACTCTGATAGCCTATGGTATAGTTACACCTAACGCTTTCCATTGGTGTTTGCCAAAAAAAAAAATGTTTTAAGCCGTACTTATAATTTTGAATGAGGAACTGTTCATCGAAATCATTTAATATTATCCGGGACGCTTTCCTTGTATATTTGTCAAATAGCACAACTTCGGAATTTGTTTGAATAACAGAAGTTGAATTTTTGCCTCACCTGGAAATGTTATTTTACCTTTAAATTTTCTGCCGCTTACCCACAGGCAGGTAGGACATTAAATGTCAACAAAAAACGTTATAACCAGATTTGCTGAAAGTTTGCATTTTGAGCTTCTTTTGGTTATAAGAAAGCATTTTAAGTAAAAAAGTACTTGCAAGTGTGCATGTATGTGCAAGTATGCGCGGGTATGCATTAACCCTTTCAGTCCCGGTGTCCATTATAATGGACATAGGCATTTTTTGCCTACTTGTAATACTTTTAACGGGTTTTTCTGCTATATTCTTGTTATACTGTTCGTCACCAATTAAGCCTATGTAAAAACATGTTCTGAAAACATGAAAACAGAAAAAAAATTATTTATTTTTTACAATTTACATTGTAGTGTTTTTTTTTGTTTTGTTTTTGTTTTTTTTTTTTTAAAGAAAAGAACTAAAATCCATACAACCGCAGTCAAATTATACCCCATCATCATCCATGCGTGCCATCACACCGATTATTTTACGTGGGCCCTTAACACAGGCACATTTGACTGCGGTTGCCGAGACTCGAACTCACGACCTCAGGCTTTGAGTGCATGGCCAGTGCACTACGTGTTGCCTTAACGATCATGGCTATCCAAGCCAGCAAGCTGAAGGTGTCCCAGACTGCCTAATCTAAACCGGTTTCGAATTAGAGGAAGAACGGCATAAGTAGCAAAATAATTTGGGTCTGAAAGGGTTAAATAAGGTAACTTAATAGAAATACACTGGATAAGTTATGACAAGGTATTGGAATTTGTTAGCATCAAAGCCAGGGCGGAAGGAAATAAGGTTAAACTGACACTTGACTGTACAACACACAATCCCACCCCTTGACACTTTTCAGAAGCATTCGAACCGGAATTCACACACTAGTTAGTGATGCTTGGCTTTAGTTATTTTACCTCTTTATATTGGTAATGGCTTCAGCGTGGATAAGTTGAAGCCAACTGCTTAAGAATTCCTTTCCCGTTATGAAAAATTTGATAGCTAATTCATTTAACTTTCACGAAAACATACAACAGGTTTCCAATGAGTTATCCCCTTAATCGACCTTAAACATGCATCATTTATTTTTATTTTATATTTTGTCAAAAACACTTCACTGTTTTTTGCATTATGCTGTAGAAACGTATACAATGTTAAGGGTATGAGAGTGCAGACCTTAGCGGCGACTTATTGTCGTTAAGGTGAAACCATTTCCTCCATTTTCGTCTATACCAGTGGTATTCAATATTTTTTCTCTGCGTATCCCCAAAGACAATTTTCATTTCAGCCTGCACCTCTAGGACCCTAGTACGCGTACTCCAGGCTGAATATCATTGATCTATAGTGCATAGTTGCATAAATAAAAAATATAATTTGTCTAATGTTTGATTGGCAATATGTCACTACTCCATCGTTTACTTCTGAAATTAGCTTAGAGAGGTGGAGCTTCAAAAGATGAGTTACTCGTACCTTTTCCATTTGTTGCTAGAGTGAGCAGTTTAGCAACAAAATTATACTAAATATACAGCGTGTCTATTGGAATAAAATTGTGGGCAACGCTTCGCAGGAATCTTGACAGTAAACACTACCAGGGATGGTAAATTGAGTCCCTTTTGTATATTACAAAGTAAATCGAGTCCATCCTAAACTTTCAAGTTAGGCAAATTGAGTCCCTCGACCCGTAAATTGTGACAAAATTTCCCCTTTCACTTTGTGCAGACTTGGGACTGCACAAACTTTTATCAGGTTGGTGTGGTTAAAAAGTTTGTCATGTTAAAATCGTTCGTACGAGCAGCTTGCAATAGATTTGTGACACAGGTAAAAATTTATAAGAAACACCTTTCACAAAGTCTAATATCAGTATGTCCTTATTAGTAAACTTTACCATCTGCTCCCTCAAAAATGTTTTTTTTTCCCCCAATGTTTTGTTTTTCTTTTTTCCTGTATCATGGGCGTCGCGAACGGTGGGCAAGGGGGGGCCGGGGCCCCCCTTGGAAGTTGGTGAACTTAATGTGCAATCAATTACTGACTATTAAACTATTATTTTAATTAAGAACAATTGTTATTTAGCACAAATCAATACGATTATCTGCAACAAATATATATTTTGACAATAAAATAATGAATTAATAATATCTGATTGCAAACTTCCAACATGTGCCCCCCCCCCCCCCCTAGAAAAAAGTCTGCCGACGCTCATGTCCTGTATTACGTGACAAAACATACAAATCTGAGTGAATGCTGGTCAAAACGTCAACGAAGTTGTAAATGTGTGGGTGTGAAGTGTAAAACAAGCCATTTAATTTGTCATGGAAAGTTTCACAGCTATTAGTTGTGCGATTTGTGGTAGCTGTGAAATCAGCCCAAATAGCAGGGATAACTATTGAATCTGCAGCAATGTTTGTCCCCAGGATGCAGTCACAGAGCTCTTGTATTTTTGTGTCTCTTGATCTTAGACAAAGCAGTCCTCTGCGTTGTCTGGGTTTAAAAAGGGAAGTCCAAAGAAATGTTTGATTTTGATTTGTATTCCTTTAATAGACCTAGGTTTGCATTTTGCGCCACCAATTTTGTCCTAAATGCAAAAACGACACCCCTTTATTACAACTGAAGGTCAAACAAGCGTTGAGGCATTCTGAATAGCTGTTTCATAATCTGTAAAGATCACTTTTGTTGAAAATGTTAAGTTAATTATCTTACAATGGGTTACAATATGACGGAACATTTTTACATAGGTATCAATGGCCTTATTTGGTAGCAGAAAGAATGCAAGTGTCACGTAAATATCATTTACTAATGCATGAACAGTGAACAATTGTGTATAAAAGTTGGGACAGCTTTTAAACTTGGCATCAACGTAAACTGTAAAACTTCCACAAAGAGCCGTTAAGTCTGTTGTAGTTGAAAAATCAATCACATAGCTTTCACGATCATTTATCGAAAGGCTCACTGGTATTGGTGACTACTACTTCTTTTCATTTTTGGAAGTACGGCATGTATATCTGAGGAACTTTTGGGGAGATTAGGATGAGTGCGAGCGCGTGCATTACGTATATTCCTTTTAATGAGGAATGTTTCTATGTCACCTTCTTTTAATTCACTGTGTAATAGTTTTAATGATTTGCTGCTAACATCTTTTGTGGCTTTTCTCTTTAAATTATTGCTAAACTTTTGCCTATTTATTTTCTGTAACTCTGGTTTATCATGATTGTGAACCTGAAAGTTTTCTACATTAGCGTTATTTTCACTTAATTTTATGTAACACTTACAAGAGTTCAAGGAGCAAGTCAACCGCCGAATTCCATTCTTCAATGTGTTATGGAATCTTGTAACCATCAACAATAGAAACTGTTTTATTTATTTCACTAATCATCACTTCCACACTGGCCCATTCACTATCTGTTCACAGCACTACAAGGTATGCCTGCTTACTGCCCACTGTTAGGTCTATTGACTTTACACGGGTGAATCGTGACATATAACCCCTGACGTCACGGCGCTGCACTGCGACCGCTATAGCCAGCCATAGCGGACTCAGTTAAAAAGATTGGGGCTCAACTTACCGCTTAGATAATCGTAAACAAGTAATTATGGACTCAATTTACCTAGCACCAAAACTCCCTGCTAGCAAAGCTTGAAAGAAAGTAACCCCTCCCTCGTTACTTACAGTAGATGATAACCATAGACATGGCGAAATTAGTTTTCGAGTCCGGACTCACTTTGGACTTTTCTCGCCGTAGATGTGAACGTGTGTGTATGGAAGCAGAAGGCGCATTAGTAAACAAAACATTCGCCTGTTCAGTCCTACTGTGTTAGCATGCTGTGCAGATAATGTATTCACTAATGTTCAATTATCTCCTTTGTCTTTCAAGATAGTTAAATTTATTATTGAACATGCTTGTTCTTCATACTTGAATCTACCGTCTGCAATATGTACTCTTTCACCGTGTATGTTTGAGGCAACGGTATTTCAAAATGTGAAACGTATCACTTGAACTTGACTTTCTTCCGATTGAAGTCTGTGTACGTGGCAAAATAAAGAGCTCAGCAAGGTCAAATGATTTTCTTTACAACGTTAGTCCATTTCATTATGTATTAATTGTATTTATTCAATTTATTGTAATGTGTTTAGTTTTCCCACTATTCTGTACTAAAAATATTCTCATGAACTTAGTAATTTAAACAATTCACATAATATAAACTGCTAAATTCTTCTGGCATCTTCTATGCCTGCTTGAAACCATTTGCAAACAATTTTTCTTGATTGCCATAAAGTGAACATAATCATAATTTTACAATATGAGTAGTACAATATAATACATCCCTTATTCATATACCTACCGGATTTTCAGTCGGCTTGGTTGACTCAGTTGATTAGGCGTTGTCCTTCTGTTCCTAAGGTCGCGGATGCAAACCCTGTCCAGATCCATGGTTTTTAAGTGTGCTTGAGGACCACAGCCCCATGTCAATAGATTTACCAGGCATGTAAATAAGACTCCCGCGGAACAAATTTCCGGCACACCGGCGGAGCTGATGTGATCCTGGCATTTGACAGTATCGCTAATAAATAAAATATAAAATAAACAGATTTTTAAAACCGGCAGCTCATGTGCACCTTTTACGTTTTCTGCTGCTTAAAAGGGGAAGCTTCAAGTAGAGCCGGTCCTCGTAGCCGTGGTCGCTAGAGCGTACGTCTCTGGCGCTTCGCCGCGTAGAGGGTCGCGGGTTCGAGTCCCGCCCCGGGCACAGGTGTTTGTATACTGTATATATGTGTGACAAATAGAAAAAAGGTAAAATAAACCGAAGAAACAAGGAAAAAGGTAAAAAAAGAAAAAATATAGAGGAATTACATCCAAAAGTTATAACGGAAATGCGGGTATCGATCAGTAAGAACATTTCGCAAAATCACCCAAACAAACCTTTACATTGCTTCTCTGCATTTGTATGCTTATTGTTTTAATTAAAATACCATTTGTTTTAAATTCTAAGATGACGGACGAAATATTATATTTCGATCTTTCTATGAAATGCCCGTGAAGTGCTCTTCATTATTATCCATTTTACAACGCCGAAATAGAGTGCCTGTTTTATTTTTATTCCGTCATTGTGTCTATGGAGTATTAGTGTTATGTTTTTACTGAACTAAGGTCATTATAATATATTATGCGACGAGAGCATAATACCAACAATTAAGATGCGAGTATACTTTATGAAACGAGCTTAGCGAGCCATGCTCAAGCTTCATACGATCGATATAAATATGTTTAAGTTTAAAACATTTATAAAATGCCTTTAATATTCTAAGTTGCTTGTTATTGTCACTGGTGTCTGACATTTAAGTCGTGTATTTGTTATTCAATTGTACATACGAGAAAGTATTGATTTTGTTGTTATGTTGCCCTAGACACAACGATTCAGACAGTATATATGCTATAACCTTTAAAAACAAGTAGACTTTCAAAAATCAGAAGACCAATTGAACTTATAAGAATATTATTTACAATAATAATACAGCTTATTAAATAAACAAAGTAGCTTTATTTAATTTACGGAAATAGATAGTTTCACTTTCAGCTATATGGGAATGTACGCATACGGCAAAGTATTGATTGCTATAAGCAGATCTTTTGATTGGTAGCTAACAGTGTCTATCAACAGGTGCAACTTTGATTGGTGGTTAGCAGTGTCATTATTGGCAGATGCACCTTTGATTGGTGGTTTGCAGTGTTGTTATGAAGAGGTGGATATATGAGATGCCTTTCGGAGGAGTATAAGCGCTACATTATGGTATGGTCGAGCATAGAAGTAAATTATTGAGTTTCTGAGTTTCAATAAAGACTGTATATTAATTTGGTATCCAAAAGGCTTATCTGTGTTGCTCATAGTTAGCCAATTATGAATATTTTAGGTGTCTTGTAACACATTGCTAAGTAATATAACATAGCAATGTGTTCTCCGTATGATTTAATAGTAAATCCAAAATTTTCAGTAAAAAAATGCAAAATATTTGCCCATTGTTTCAACCAAATGTTTGTGATACTGATCATTTGCAGAACTCTCACTATTATTTGAATGGTGCAATACTTCTGTGGTGTTATATGCTGAAGAATCATCTAGAATTCCTATCTAGCCGACCGATGTATTATAATTGTGCATAATTTCCCAGAAGTCAATGGACACAGGACGCGGCTGGAAGATTATATATTCAGTTCGCAGCACATAAAACAACGGAAAGCGGCATCAGTCAAAAGCTTGAATAGAACATAAACTTGAAGTATACGTAAGGGTCCGCGAGAAATATAAAATGTCAAATAAAAGTAGAAACATCGACCTGCGCACCGTAAAGAAACTAGAATCCTCTCCATTGTTTAGATGTCACGCAGTAGTAATTGCTGCAGAATAAGAACTTTCATATCTTCATCAGAGAAATGTTCTCACAATAACATTTATATGACTTCAAATTATTGTACCTTCCAGAAAACTATATTATGCTTGTTTAATTGTATTATTATTATTATTATTATTATTATTATTATTATTATTATTATTATTATTATTATTATTATTATTATTATTATTATTATTATTATTATTATTATTATTATTATTATTATTATTATTATTATTATTGTCGTTGTTATTGTTATTAATTATTTATATAATAATTATTTAATAATAATATATAAATTAATTACTGTAACTCTATATATACCGTTTCATTATCTTCAGTAAATAAAAAGTCTCCTAAAATGTTCTGAGTTCATTAGGTTTCCAAGATCAACATTGAACTTCAAAAATATATCATGTTGTATCTAAGAAATGAATAGTATAGAATTCACAAGTTATGTGATTGTTTCAGCAATGAAATTCTAAAGGTATTTGTGGCTTATCCACCAGGTTATAGAGTTGATACAATAGACTATTGTAAGGATGTTGATGAATTTATAAAACAAAATGGAGGCTGCTCTTATGGTTGCATCAATTTAAGAGCAAGAAATCGATGGTCTTTCATTAGAGCTAACAGAAGAATTTGCGTCGGTAAAATTAGAAAATTAAAATATATATTTGCTTACAGAGCCTTCGCAGGGTTTTATTTTCTATGCTTATTGAATCTAAGTACAAGAGTTAACCACCTATATGTAAGAAGTACGTAAGAAATTTTAGTAATCCCTTCTAAATTCACCTACGTAAAACTTTTTTCACTATTATTTTATATTTAAAAAAGATGATGCCGTTTTGATTTTGCTACAGATGTTTATTCATAATCCTTTAGGCAAGTAAATAAAAACTATTGTGAATTTGTATAAAAGAAAATAAACGTGTTGTATTATTTAAATATATAAAATAGGATAGTGAAAAGAATTTATGACATGTATTAAAATTTATTTTGAAAATTCAGTGAAAAAAGAAATATTAGTAACGATGTTCAAATTTTGTTTCTCAAACACATCTGATGTAAAAAGAGACGCTGAAAGCTTTTAGTGAATCAAAGCGATGTAACTGACTAAATTTTGTGGAGAAGCGGAAGTATTGAAGAATTATTTACAAATCAGTGTAATTTTAAAAACAAGCATTACAAAACAAAAGGATTAAAATTGTTAATGAAATTTAAAGTTTCAATTAAAAACAAACATTTCAATTACATTTCCGAGACCATCCCCCTGAGCTAAGTCGAGGCAACAGGGACAAAAATAAAGGAAAAAGTTAAAATATTCTTGGCTTTCGTACTTATTACGACTGTGCACTCATACGTGATTTAGTTGAAATCAAGCAATGTTGTGCATAACCAATTCAAATTTCAACCAATAATAGCTTTCGTTCGCAAAAATTTATCAACTTTCCTTATCACCTCTGAATTTTAATTATCACTTCCTCTGCTTTTTTATGTTGTAATCAGGTTAGAGAATCTAGCTGCACTTCCTACAGATGCACAACAGCTTGTGTAATTTGACTTAACAGAGCCGCTATTCTATACAAAATGGCTGACTCTCGCATCTAAAACTCAAATAGATGAAATAATTCGAAGAGGAAAACCTCAGAACACAGAATACAACAGGAAATACGTTTGGAATCAGTTTGACAAATTTTGTATTCAACGAAATGATAAATTAACAGCATATGTTCCAATTATAACATTCTCAATATTTTAAAAGATTAGAGCGTCAATATATCATTTTTAAGAGCACTTAAATAACATTTCATGGGATATAGCATCCTTACATTCTTATTTTTAAATTTATTTTGTTGTTTTACGACTCATTTTTTTAATGCCAGGATCATATCAGCGTCACCGGTGTACCGGAATTTTGTCCCGCATGAGTTTTTTACATGCCAGTAAATCTACTGACATGGAGCTGTCGTTTTAAGCACAATTAAAAACCATTGATCTGGGCGCGCGACCTTGGGATCAGTAGGCCAGCGTCTAACCAACTGAGCCACCCAGACCGACCCCTTAAATTCTGAAATAGTCTTAATAAACTCGTGATAGTTACTTCGAGACTCTAGAATTTAACTATAATTTGACAATTCCTTGTGGTATTGCTTATGATTACAGTTCAATCCAGTTCGCTAAAGCAAACCAAAAGCTAAATAGTGCAACAAGGCTGCATTATTTAAAAAAAATCTGAATGGCAATAACTTTCTTGTACAAATTATTCTTAAAGGTGCTCATTCCTCTATTTATTTCATGTCAAGAGAGATAAACATTTGTAGAACTTATTACTAGTTTTGTTTCTTTTGGAGTTACATCAAGAATATTGCATTTGAAACAGGGCCCCTCAGTAAAGAGGTCTTAAGTCCAAGAATCGTTGAATCATGTGCCTCTGTCACACCCGCAGTTCTCAGAAACGTCCATATGGATACAGGAGCATGTATTTTGTAACGGAACTTTGCACTCTGTAACCCGTAATACCAGATAATAATTGAGAATGAGTTTATTCCCTAGAAAGTAAAGTACCTGTAAGTAAAGTGAAAAACATTATAAGGACCTTTTGGGTTGTTTATAGCATGTTATTACGGACTACACACAATAGTTCAACCTGGGAACTACCTCTCATTCTCGTCTTCGCTATGAGGAAGAAGGAAACTCGTTCACGCCACTGGCGTCTCTATGACTGGATTTGCCCCTTTGGTTCTGCAATGCACAAAGGGTTAACTACATACCCCAATGCCGGATGAGATGAACCACCTGGTATTTCTATAGCCAAGAGATAACAAACTTCGCCATCACTGAGTTACCTGTACACTGCGTATTTTTAATATCACCAAATATATCAGGGGCTCTAATGACCTAGCTGTCGACGGGCCCTTAAACCCTAATCACTCACCCAAATATATCATGACTTTGGCCAAGAGAACCCGCAACCATGTTGACCATTTTCCTTGCAAAGGATTTCCTTAGATTCAAGTTGAAGCTAGTTCGTTTTCTACAAGGCATTATGAAAAGCCTTACAACATAAAAGTGGACGAAGAGTAGGAACAGCTGAAAACGGCATTGTAACAAATAATATCTACAAATTAAACTTAAAATGAGTGTCTTACATTTTTGGTTGAATGATAATTCCTTTAAGTTCAAGGACAGCTCCCAGAATATATATTTAATTGCCACACTACAGATTTTTACATTCGTAATTGAATGTAACCAAAAATATTATAGTTATATTTTGCGAAAATCCCATTCAAGTATTTCTACCGTGATAACAAGCGCTTGCGATGAAAGAAATAAAAAAATAACGATTCCAATTAAAGAAAAGCTCAAAAGCTTGCTACTTCAAAGCAATAACAAGCAATATATCTGAAATGGTGAGCTAGCTACACAAAGAAAATGAATATTAAATAAATTCGGTGTTTTGAAGAGGATTACATGGGCTATAGCAGAATATTCAAAATATGCATTTCATTTACTATAAAATATCTTAAATTTGGACAGTAGTACAGAGAAATACTGAGCAAAACCTTGTCGCGACAGTTGTATCTAACTGTGTGTGCGACAGCTCCAGAGATGAAAGGGTACCGCAGAAGTAAGTTCTGGACGATAAACGCTGACCATAGGGGGAACTAATGGATACCTTACAGCACTGCCGACCTTTGTTAATACCCGACAGAAAATAAACGAGAGGTAGAGAACAACCTTATTTCTCTCTGCGAATATTCAACACACATACGACACTCCAAGGTGGGCAGAACGACAGCTAGTTCACCATGCAATACATATCAAGACATTAAAATACAATTGAGAAACAATGGCAAGAAATCCATTTTATTAGTTATATAAAACTTCAAAGAACACGTATTGCCAACAGTACGTTCCTGTGCATTTATCATCATCATCATCATCAACAACAACAACAATAACAACAACACCGTCACCATCTTGTCTTTCTAGACCTTTCATCCTTCGTATAAGATCCGATGCTTCCCCACTCCCCTATAAGTTTAAGGATAAGCAATACTTTTAATGTGTTTTCTTCGCTCCTGGGATATCCATTTACTTCCATATTAGTTTATTTTTACTTTCTCTACTGGTAAGTAAAGGAAGTATTGTATACCACCCAAAAATTCTATATCGAGATTTCACCGGAAATATATGTTTTGAGACCCCCTGAATAAAAAAAGGTATTTAAAGAAAAAGGTCCGTGCGTGTGTGTGTGTGTGTGTGTGTGTGTGTGTGTGTGTGTGTGTGTGTGTGTGTGTGTGTGTGTGTGTGTGTGTGTCTGTCTGTCCGTCTGTCAGCCTGTGGACAGCATAACTCAAAAACAAAAAGTCGCTTAAAAACCAAAGTTGGTATTTTAAGTTTAATGTATTTCAAGGATGCGACACGCAGATTTTGAAGAAAATAGTCCCACCCTAAATTACCCTTTACATGGAAAATGTTTTGAAAATTTTCATTTTCTTGAAAACGGCTAACGATTTTCATTAAAATGCCATATGTTTAAGATATTTGTACGACAAATAAAATGTTATCTTGAATTTCCGGGTTATAGCCTATGTAGTCCTATTTACTCTGGATTACTTTTGAATAATTCGTAAACCGTAAGAAATAGGCAAAATCTTACTCTACAAAAAATGTAGGTCTTGCTAAAACACGCAATTTATATCGGAATACATTTTTTGCAGAGTGAACCATTTCGGAGATATTTCTTGTTATTTGTGTCAGTTTCGGAAAACTTGAAACTTTCGTGAAATGGAACATCGTTGTTCATTTTTTTATATGTTAAGCGTGCAAAGAGAACGGGATCTCAAAGCTTTAACAGATTTGACTATCGCTCAAAGCCTACTGTATTCTAATATTCTCCTTGCACCTACAAGGAAATAAGCAATAGGATAATTAGTACAAATGTTTATCTCAACTAAAACGAAGAAGATATAGGAATAAGAGTTTGTAAGAATGGTTAGTACAAGAGTAGAGAACGTCATGTGAGTGCAACACATCAGATTTTTTTAGCAAAGGAGACATTTTTAGTTTTTAGTTTTGAAAAGGTACATGTGTGCTACACGAAGTAAAGGTTTATTAGGAAAGTATTGAATATCATCCAGCGTTTCTTTGTTGGAACCGTGCGTTTTATGCAGTCTGATTAATAATTGCAACTTTCTCTTTAGTTCTATATGTTTTATCATTATTTGGGTAGATTTTTATTAGACGAAGAGAACAAAGCAAATAACAATATCAATATATCTATATCTATACCCCTGGTGTAGATGCTTGGTGATTGCTGTGTTGCTAGCGGTATAGCAGACAGTAGGCATGAATCTGTTGTAAATATCGTACATAAATATGCATCGTTGTAGAGTAAATTTTTTTCAACCGAAACTTCAATTATTCAAAATTTAATGCATACAGTACACAAAATTTAAAAGTAATTCGAAAGCAAACATGGCTTCTAACCAAACTGTACAAAGCAACGGGTAGAAGAAGAAAGGATAGAAGAAGAGGTTGAATATGAAGGAGTAGAAGAAGAAGGACTACAACAAGGAGAGGTAGAAGAACAATAGGTAGAATAAGAAGAAAGGGTGGAGCAAGAAGAATGGGTAAAACAAGAAGGGGTAGAACAACAAGGATTAGAACAAGATGGGGTAGAAGAGGAAAAAAGGAGGAGATAGAAAAAGAAGAGCTAGAGAAAGAAGAAGGGGTAGAAAAAGTACAGGTAGAAGAAGAAGGAGAGGTAGAAAATGGATACAAGGTAGAAAAATAAATAGAAAGGATTAGAACAAGAAGTGGTAGAAGAAGAAGAGGAAGAAAGAAGAGGCAAAACATAAGAATTAGGAAAATAATAAGAGGTAGAAGAATAAGACAAAGTAGAAGAAGAAGACGAAGAAGAGGAGGAGAAGGTAGAAAAAGAAAAAGCTATCGAAAAAGAACAGGCAGTAGCAGAATTAGGAGAAGAAGAAGAAGAAGAAGAAGAAGAAGAAGAAGAAGAAGAAGAACAAGAAGAAGAAGAAGAAGAAGAAGAAGAAGAGGTAGAAAAAGAAAAGGTAAAAGTAACAAAGGAGGCAGAAGAAGATAGAAAGGATAGAAAAAGAATTAGAACAGGTATAAGAAAGAAAAAGTAGAAGAGAGGTAAAACAACAAGCAATAGAACAAGAAGGGACTAAAGAAGAGATAGAAGAAGAGAGGCAGAATGAGAAGGGGTAGACATACAAGAAGAAAGCAGGTAGAGGAAGAAGTAGAGGCACAAGAAGAACCGGTAGAAAAAAGAACATGCAATAGAAGAAGAAGAAGAAGAAGAAGAAGAAGAAGAAGAAGAAGAAGAGGTAGAAGATGAGATACAAAAGCAGAGGCAAAAATAGAAGAACAAGAAAGTGTCAACCCTATCGATTAGTTAACTGAATAACACATCCCTCAGTACAAATGAACAGTCGTGGACAGATAACACTAACAGTAAAATTAGCAGACCATGTTCTTATGAAGTGATTTACCTGAAAGACCTGAAAGTAGAATAACAATTATATGAGGAAGGATTTTAAATAATGTTTTTTCACAGCCTACTTTCAAAGTAGGAAACACATACAGCTTAGCTGCATTTCAGTTTACCTCAAAGCATTTCTAATGCTTCATAATTACTTTAATTCGATTATCTCCAGTGTCTGAAGCGACCAGAAAAAAGACGATCAGTTATTTCTCATCTTTGTTTGTAACGTTTTGTTGTGTACCGCAACCCCATAAGGAAACTTCTTTCTCTTGGTGAAAGCCCAAAGCAATTATTGATGCACGTCTTTCAGCATGTAATTCCTTTAATTGATAGTAGCATTGTATTAATTGAATGAATAAAAAATAACAATCCGAGTGCTTTTCCTTAAATTTGCATAAAACCACATTCTAAAATCTTAAGTCACAATTTCTCTTCGCAGAAAGTTAAATGAAAGACAATAGTACTGAGGCATTCATAATTGGGAAAGTGCCGGTTGCTAATGGCTGTCTGCTGCAGGTTAATTTAAATGTCAAGCAGTGATAAATTAAAGTAATATTCACATTGAAGATGTCTCGAACAGCTTAAGGAGAAATTAAATGTTCTATCCCACCGATTTTAAATCTACCTAATTTAGCCCTATTATCTCAGAAATTATTTAATATGTGACAATAATTGGGTGTCAGACTTCAATATTATATTACCCTATTTAATTTATCAATTTTGTTTGTGGTGTGTTTAAATTTTTACATAAATATGGTTGTCATTGTCGTATTTATGTTATACAGTTTAATATGTTACTTTTTGTAATTCAACGTTATAAAGTGAATTGCGGGTATAATTTAAATAATTATTTCGATATATCAATCGAAAATTAAAAGTACTTTTATATCAATGAATCTCCAAATGTTCTAAAGCTCATAAAGGGCAAGCTTTTCGATAATCTAGTTCAAAGACAACGAATAAACACATGTAATTTGTCCTTGCACCACACTTACTTACTGAAAAAATGACAAACAATGAAATTCATTAGATAAAACTAAACAACAGAGTAAGATTCATCATCTCAAAGCAAACTTTTCTTGCTGCCACAAAGTTGTAGGTATATTATGAAACCATAAAAAATTTAATGCTCTTCCTTATGATCTTAAGGGAAAGATTAATAGTTTAAATACTTTTGAGGTTACTGCTAAAGAATACCTATGCTCAAAATTATTTTATTCAGTACAAGAGTGTATAGGTAAATGACAAATTATCCTGATAATGCTTTTGTAGCTCTGAAAGTAGTGTGTAACTCTTAATAAGTAGATATATTGTATTGAAGAACTACAATAGATGCTAATCAAGAAAATGAGACGTGGTAGTAAAAGTCTAGTGAAAGTTTAAAGCGAAACTCAATTTGTACTTACATGTAAATATTATGTTATTCTCGTAACCGAAGAAAAGTTTTAATTTTGTTTCTTTTATCAAGTTACTTATTGGTAGATGGCAGCACCAGTACCAGCGTTAAGATACCCCCAAAAACAAAAATAGTAGGGCAAACATACTAGACATCGTATCCCATTTCTGTGGTGTGGGATTCCAATACCCTTTCCTAACGTACCGAAGCTGGTCTTCAGCCTGAACGTTTTGCAGGTTGTATATTTATGCTTATAGGTAAGTCTAGCTCCTTTTCTTTTTCTTTCTGTCCCTCTTCATTGTTTCTCCGAATTATTTTTCTGGCTTTTTTCCTGTTTGTCACACAGATACACATGACACAAACACCCCTACCAGAGACAGGACTTGAACCCGCGACCCTCTACTCGGCGGAGTGCCAAAGATATGGTGCAGCGACTATGGCCACAAGACCCGCACTAGTCTACCATTATTTAACAAGATTGTTTATTAACGAAGATAGAATTATGTTTTTAATTGTATTTGTCTTTACGAGTATCATCCTGAAATTTAATTTAACCACCTCCACCAGTTTCTGAGGAAAAGGCTTATTTATACCACGAAGTTAAGAACTTGTTAAGGAATCCTGCTGTAAGACATTCCTAATACTGCAGGTAGAAACAGTATTGATAAAATCGCAATTTTGTCTCTTTTCTGGCTTTATTATTATTATTATTATTATTATTATTATTATTATTATTATTATTATTATTATTATTATTATTATTATTATTATTATTATTATTATTATTATTATTATTATTATTATTATTATTATTATTATTATTATTATTATTATTATTATTATTATTATTATTATTATTATTATATTCTATGTATTACTCTGCAAATTTTTTGTAATATAGTCGCTTAAACTTAAACACATATTGCGAATTTACAATTATTTGTACGTTTAACATTGGATTTAGAATGCAGCATGATATATTGTTATACATTCAACATCGGAATTAGAAGATAACATTATACCAGGTGGCCCATTCCATCCGGCATTCGGATAGTAGATAACGCTTCGTGCGTTAAAAGAATTACAGAAATCACAGGGGTAAGTCTAGTCGGTGGCGTGCGTGGACTTAGTTCTGCTTGTAAGAGAAGCGACCGGCATGCCAGGCTAGCGTGTGTAGCGTGTGATAAGAGATGAACAGTCTTAGAATATTTTCCACTTCACTTACAAGACTTTATTTTCCAGGGAATAAACTTACTTCTGTATATGCTCCTATTGTCTAACATAATCTACGGATTACAGACTGTAAATTGCCGTAACAAAATACATGCAAACATGAGGGCGCGTAATGTTTGATTGGCATTCCTTTGTTTCTTATTAATGTTATTGTTGTATTTATTATTTTTAGTTAATGTTATTGTTATTATTTTTGTTAAAGTTATTTTATTCTTATTGGTGTGTTTATCACTACTGATATTAGTATTATTATTGTTTTGATTATTACGCTTATCATTATTATTGTTATTGTTATTGTTATTAGTAGTAGTGGTGGTGGTGGTGGTGTTGGTGGTGGTGGCGGCGGCGGTGGTGGTGGTAGCGGTGGCGGTGGCGGTGGCAGTGGTGGCGGTGGTGGTGGTGGTGGCGGCGGCGGCGGCGGTGGTGGTGGTTGTGGCGGCGGTGGTGGTGGTGGTGGTAGCGGTGGCGGTGGCGATGGCAGTGGTGGTGGTGGTGGCGGCGGCGGTGGTGGTGGTGGTGGTAGCGGTGGTGGTGGCGGTGGCGGTGTTGGTGGTGGTGGTGGTGGTAGCGGTGGCGGTGGCGGTGGCGGTGGCGGTGTTGATGGTGGTGGTGGTGGTGGTGGTGGCGGCGGCGGCGGCGGTGGTGGTGGTGGTGGTGGTAGCGGTGGTGGCGGCGGCGGCGGTGGTGGTGATGGTGGTGGTGGTGATGGTGGTGGTGGTGGTGAAACAAAGAAATGCCAATCAAACATTATGCGCCTTCATGTTTGTATGGATTTTATTACGGCAGTTTACAATCTGTAATCCATAATATTAGACAATAGCAGCATATACAGGAATGAGTTTATTCCCTGGAAAGTAAAGTCTTGTAAGTGAAGTGGAAAATATTCTATGACTCTTCGTATTATCACGCACTGCACACGCAAGTTGATGCCTGGGCATTTCCTCTGCCGCTCCGCTAGCTTCTCTTACAAGCAGAACAAAGTTCACGCACGCCACTGACTAGACTTACTCCTGTGATTTCTGCAAATCTTTTAAAGCACGAAGGGTTATCTAGTTACCCGAATGCCGGCTTCAGTGGGCCACATTGTTATACATTTAACATTGGAATTAGTAACATTATATATTATTGCACATTTAACTCTGGATTTAAAACAGAATATTATATATTGCTATACATATTGATGCTTTTGAGGAACTGAATTAATTTGAGACAATCAGCTGAGGTGTTAAGTGTTTGCTGAAGTTCATGGGTATTTTGAAGTGCTACCGCCATCGGTGATGATATGCTTGAGGGTCAATTGTACTTTACAGCGGTTGGTTCTGTTTCAGGAGGTAGCTCTGGCTAATTCTGGAGTGCCCCAGTCTTAATAGGGATATTAAAGCTTGATCCCTTTCTGATAGATTTTTCACAGACAGTTGCGTTACTGAACTCAGCATTATAGTATTTC
The DNA here is from genome assembly GCA_030765045.1 of Tenodera sinensis. Classification (NCBI taxonomy): domain Eukaryota; kingdom Metazoa; phylum Arthropoda; class Insecta; order Mantodea; family Mantidae; genus Tenodera; species Tenodera sinensis. The sequence continues at coordinate 8,427,892 of CM060973.1, read as the reverse complement.
ACAATTTACTTTGCGAAGTGTGAAACCGTCTTCTCCTCCACAGTTAGATATTGGTAGTGCTTTGGTTTGTTGTATTGGACTGTCCTCTGTAACTATTTTTTACCTTTTCTGGTGCCTACGTTTGAACGCGAATGTCTTTGTTTTAATGTTTGAAACTATCATGTTATGCTTTTTACAAACAATGTTAAGTTGATGCAGATTCAATCAGGACTGCGTCGTCCGCATATGTCAAAATATTTAAATTTCCCTTTAGTACTAATTTAAATTCCCTTATGTATTAAAACTTTCCACTCTTGAATAATGTTGTTCAGGTAAATGTTAAAAAGCGCTGGAGACTATATCCCTTTTCTTCAAGCCTTGATTTGTTATAATTCTTTTGTTAATCTTCCATAATTTGCTATCACTATTCCTTTTCTTCTAATAGTCCTGAGTAGACAGTCTTCTCTGTTTAGTACCGTTTTTTCTTTTTCTTTCCGTGGTCACCATTTCATTACGTTTATTTGGTTTAATTTCTCTGCTACGAGTACTTCCCGTTCTTAATTTCGCTTTGTTTTACTTTCCGTTGTCACCATTTCATTTAGGTTTCTTTGTTTTACGAATTCTCCTGCTAGTTGTCATCCTTTATTTTGCTTTCCTATGGTGTTCCAAGTACCGATACCCAGTGTATCTTTCCTTCCCAGTCGCATATCCTTGGTCGTTTTCCAGATAAACCATCCAGCTTATTCCTGTGAGACTTCTGAGAGATGTGGGTTTCCAAACCAGCGCACAACGCCCAACCTGGAGCAACAGATCATTGCTTCGTTTGCTAATTTTGAGGATTTCTAAAGAACCTTCAAGTTACCTTGTCTCACCTCTTCAGACCATCCCTTACATCTCGTTGCCCACCACTCTTAGGGCGAGTACTACTGAGGTTGGATTTTACTTATTAAGAAATGTATGTTTTCAGATTGGTTAGTAGGCTTGACACAGAAGACATGACACAGAGTGAACAGGTCTCGTGATAATGAATGGTGTTCCAATATTTTCTGCAATACCAATGATCTCACAATACATAGGCCAGTAGGTCGCGCATTTAGATGTGAAGCAAAACGGATAGTCTATATAACAGGCGCTGTTCATTTTGTGGCACAGTTACGACCATGCTAAAAACATAAGAACAAAATATGTGATTGGTTTTTAGAAAAATTGTTAGACGAAGAGAAAAAACCATAACACACCAAAGCGGTTAAATATATGTATATATGTATGTATACATATATACATAAGCATAGACATATGTCTATACCTGCCTATGCTACCTGCCTGCCCGCCCGCCCGTCCGCCCGTCCGCCCGTCCGTCCGTCCATCTGTCTGTCTGTCTGTCTGTATGTCTGTCTCACTGTCTGCCTGTCTGTCTGTCTGTCCGTCCGTCCGTCCCTCCGTCTGTCCATCTGTCTGTCTGTCTGTCTGTCTGTCTCTCTCTATCTGTCTGTTTGTCTGTCTGAACAAAATAAATTGAGAACGAAGTTGGTTAAATACCAAACTTGGCATTCAGGTTCAGTAATTGTCAAGGATGCATCATAAGATTTTACTACACTACATAGAACGTTTTTCAAAAATTCTGATTTACTCAAAAAAGACCAATAATTTTGATTAAAATATCATATATTTAACATATTTTCATCACAAATGAAAATTATAGCTTGAATTTTCTGAGGAGAGACTGAGATTTCCTTCAATCTGAATGACTTTTGGGTCACTGATAAACCGCAAGACATAGATAAAATCTCACAGCACAGAAATATAGATCTCGTAAAGGTACACAAGTTATGTCAAATAAAATTTTGGTGGGTTAACCATTTCCGAGATATTCCGTTTGTTGGTTTGGTCATGCAAATAGAACAGAATTTCAAAGCCATCACCTTGTGACAAGCTTTAAAAGATTTGACTGTCGCCTACAGCCTATTGTATTCCCATATTCCCTTTGAATGTACAAGTAAATAAGTAATGAAACAATTTCAACAAATGTTTATCTCGGTTAACATAACGTATATAGAGAAATAAGGGTTTGTAAGAATAACATGTGCAAAAGTGAATAGAGAAAGTCATGTGAGTGAAACGTCGCAGATTTTTTAAAAATATATTTAAAACATAAGTAATGTGTTGACAATGACTATTTCAGACACAGAGGTTGATACAATTTACTACCTGGTCGTGCTTTTCTCTTGTTTTTATTTATCACTAGTTCATTTTGTTTAGTCACTGTTGCCAACTATTCTCATAAACCGTTGCAAAACAATTTATTGCACATTACAATCGACTGACAATGAAAACTCAAAATGGAAGGCAATTCAAAACGGTTGGCGGTGCATCAGATTATGAACAAGAACAATAATTAATCAAATTCATACGACATATTAATACTTCTGCATATGTGGTTTATCTACTGATTAATCAACATCATACGGAACTGCTAAATAAAGTCCAAAATTCTACTTTCACATCTACATCTTAAAACTCTATGTCTATTCTTTCTTAAGGAAACAGCAACCCATTTCAATTTAACAACTGTGTTTCTAACAATTGTTCTTTTAATAAATAATGCATTTTCCAGAAGATAGGTTGTTTGTTAATGCTAAAAATAAAGTGAGATTTATTGAGATTGAACTGGTTTTCTGTTATAACAAGAAAAAATCGAAATACGTGTAATTGCTGGATTTCGATTTCTTCAGTTGGCAGTGCTGAGTATATGGAACTATAGTACTCGTAATGAATTTTAGATTATTATTATAATATTTAATCCTTTCTGGTCAAATATTTGCTATATAAGTATATAGTATTCAAATTCATATATTGTTTTTTAAATAGTCCAGATAAATATCACTCAGCTGTCTTCGCAGGTGAATGACAACCTTCCATTTGAGAAAACTACCTACTGGGTATTGGAAAATTCATAGAAATAACAAGGAATATCTTCGAAATGGCTCACTCAGCAAACACGTGTAATAGACATAAGTTGTGTGATTTTTACGAGAACTACACCTTTGGTGGAATAACACTTTGTCTATCTCTTACGGTTTTCCAATTATGTGAAAGTCATCCAGAATGAAGAGGACATTCCCAGAAAATTCAAGATATACCTTTTATTTAACATAAAATATCATAAACATGTGGTATTTTAATAAAAACCGTTAGAGCCATTTTAGAATAAACCAATTTTTTTAAATGTTCGATGCAGAGGATAGTCTGAGGTGGATGATTTTCTTGAAAATCTTCATGTGAACATTGAAAATTACATAACTTAAATACAAAGTTTGATATTCAACTGACTCTTCGTCTTCGAGCAAAGTTATTCTAACACACACAAGTTTCACTGAAATCTATGCGTTGAATTTTTGGGTGAAATGCAGCGCCTTGTCTACGTAATATGTCGGTGGTAGAGAAAATAAGAACCATGTTCCTCGTAAAAAAGTGTCTCTATCGAGTGAGCTTTAAAAATCTGGTGTGTTGCACTCACATGACTTTCTCTACTTTTGTATCAACCATTCTTACAAACTCTTATTCCTCTATCTTCATGCTAGTCGAGATAAACATTGGCAGAAATTACCTTAATACTAATTTTCTTGTAGGTGCAAGGAGAATGTGGAAATACAGCAGGTCTTGAACGACAGTGAAATCTTTTAAAGCTGGTCGCTATATGAAGGCTTTAAAATTCCGTTCTCTTTGCAGAGCCAAGAAATAAACAAGTTAATAACGACCTTCCATTTGAGAAAAATACAATTACTGCAAAACTCGCACAAATAACTAGGAATATCTCCGAAATGGTTCCCTCCACAAAAAATGCATTCGGACATAAATTGTATGTTTTAACGACATCTACATTTTTATGTAGTAAAGTTTGGTCTATTTCTTATGGTTCACAGTAATGCAAAAGTCATCAAGAGTAAACAGGAGTACACGGGCTATAACCAGAAAATTCCGTAAAATAACTTAAACAAATGGCATTCTGATCAAAATCGTTAGAGCCATTTTTGAAAAATCAAAAAGTTTGAAGAAGTTTCCACGTTTAGGAAGGAGGAATTTCCTTCAAAATCTTCGTGTCGCGTCCTTGAAAGATATAAACTTACATACCAACTTTGGTTTTTAACCACCTTTTCGTTTTCTTCTTCGTGTTATTTGAGATAAAACTTTATATAAATTATCTTATTGTTTATTTCCTTGTAGGTGCAAGGGGGATATTACAATACAGTAAGCTTTGAGCGATAGTCAAATCTTTTAAAGCTTTGAGATCCCATTCTCTTTGCACGCTTAACACATAAAAAATGAACAACGATGTTCCATTTCACGAAAGTTTTAAGTTTTCCGACACTGACGCAAATAACAAGGAACATCTCCGACATGGTTCAATCTACAAAAAAAAAAAAAAAAAAAAAAAAAAAAAAAAAAAAAAATGTATTTAGACATAATTGTGTTTTAGTGATATCTAGCGATTTTGTCTATCTCTTACGGTTTACGAGTTATTCAAAAGTGATCCAGAGTAAACAGGACTACATAGGCTATAGCCAGAAAATTCAAAATAAACATTTCATTTGTCATAAAAATATCTTAAACGTATGGCATTTTAATCAAAGTAGTTAGAGCCATTTTCAAGAAAATCAAAGTTTTCTATGAATTTTCCATGTAAAGGGTAGTTTAGGGTGGGGCGATTTTCTTCAAAATCTTTGTGACGTCCTTGAAAGACATTAAATATATATACCAACTTTGGTTTTTAACCGACTTTTTGTTTTTGAGTTATGCTGTTCACACACACACACACACACACACACACACACACACACACACACACACGCACACACACACACACACACACATGGACCCTTTTCTAAAAGTGCTTTTTTGGATTCAGGAGTCTCAAAACATGTATTTCCGGTGAAATCTCGACATCGAATTTTTGGGTGAAATACAATACTTCCCCTACTTACCGGTAGAGAAAGTAAAAAGAGTACCGATGGCAGAGAGAAAATTTAATAGTGGCAGATATTGCCCACTATTATTCTCTTTTCTGTTCTCCAAATAAATTTTGTGGGCGGAAATGGTATCTCTTGTGATAAAATATATATGGAATTAAAGAGGAAATTCCAATTAATTAGTTTGTTCAAAGGAGTAGAAGTGGCAATTATCGCCATGGGTAACTTGGGAGAAAATATGAATCAGTGAGCTTCTGTATACTAGGAATTACCAATACAATAGGGTCACTACTGCTCATTTTCCGATGTTTTTCGTCCTGCTGCTGTTAGGTAATAGCACCCACTGTGCTTTGTTTGGGCCCAGCTTTTCTCTTGGACGTTTCTATTACACTTTGGGCATTATTCTACTGTTAGTGCTGAAGTGTGTGAAACTTATGTTCAATGATTTGCCAACTGCTGTTTGCTACCTGCTTCTTTTGTTCGCCTTCTGGGACTTTATGACTCGGGTCGTACACAGAAAGTCAGAAAACCCTCCTAATGGTACACTGACTGACATAATGCATTTCCGTATCTCTCTCACTCTCTCTCTCTCTCTCTCTCTCTCTCTAACGGACTATACATGCTAATTCAACGCCCTCTCATCTCATCTTCGCTGAGAGGCAGAACCCGCCACTGCCGTCTCTATGACTAGAAGTGCGCCGTAGCGTTCTGCAGCCGTTTTAACGCACGAAGGGATATATACTTACGGCGATACCGTATGAAATGAGCCACCTGACATATGTTATGTTGGGAGCATTTGCTGTTTCGTCGACACCTACCCAAATGGAGGAAATTGCAAATTTTATCCTCATATTTGTCTTCCTTAGTGTTGATTCAGGTTGAATGGGTTTTTGACAGTACTTTTCCAAAAAATTGCGGAAGACCTGATTTTGCAGCATGTTGCCAGGCTGCTATCAATGTTCTGCAAAGATCTGAATTGAAAACACTAATTTTGCTGCACCGGTTTGCTGTGAGCATGATTTGGAAAGTATAGTTTCAATCAATTTAATTTTCCTTGAAATTGAGGTTCGAATAACTATAATATAACGTTCTTAAATGACGATAATGATGACGATGATATTTAAGCTCATATGAAGAAAATATCAACGATTTTACATTTCCTAAAATTAGACTTAGGCCAAGCGTTAGCCTTTAATAATCTGAAAACACCGCTGGAAATTAATAAATTAGTCACTGGTTTGCCTAGCGTAACAAACAGGACGATTAATTCTTTCCCGTTTGTTACATAAACCACAAAGACTTTCCTGTTGTAAATTAGATCATCTTAACTCGCTAGCCAGGAATGAATGAAAGCAGCTACCGAACACTTGACTTTTGGCATTGTCTCTTCGCCCTGCTATGCAATGCCATTAATGCAATACATAGCCATACACACAGACAAGAACATGAGCAATGAAATCTAAGTCATGTATTGCGCATTGTTGCTGAAGCGTTTAAAACAGTTAATAGTTAAACGTTAACATATGTAGTTTATTACAATAATTATTTACGGAAGGTTTACACGACTTGGCCTGTGGTATTCGCACGACAATGTAGTAGCATTCCGCGCGTGAGATAAATTTTAAAATAAATAATTTAAGTAAAAAATAATATTAAATCCTAAAATCTCTAGAGATTCTTTTAAAAAATACTTGTTTAGAATCACCAATCCGCACTTTAAGTGATTAGCACTACAAAAATGTTCCCAATGAATATTACATTATTATTTCTAAGCGTTACCACTGTAGGCTTCAGCTCTCCTTCTTCTTTGCTTCCATTCATCCATATTCATATCCTCTTTTCTATATCCTAAACCGAAGTAGTTGGTATTCCTTTCTTATTGCTTCTTCCCTTTGGAGTTCCAATATTTTCTTGGGGACACGTTTATCTTGTATCCTTGTCACATGACCGGCCCATCTCAATATCCTTAGCTTTACGTCCTTCCCAATGTCCACCTTTTTATATAGTTCATGTAATTCTTTATTCCACATGATTCACCACCTTCCAATCTTTTGTATTGGTCCTTAGAGCTTCCTCAATATTTTCCTTTTAAATGCACCTAACATATTCTCAGAACTGTAGGTTAATCTCCAACATTCATATCCATATATCAGTGCAGTCCTAATTAATGTTTTGTATAGCCTTAATCTTAGTTCTTCCACTTATATTTTTGCCTTTAAGCAAGTTCTGCAGAGAATAGTATATTTATTTGCAACTAGTATTCGAGCTTTAATTTGTTTACTTTCGTCTCCCAATGAATATAATACTCCATAATTGCAACATCTGCATTTATTGTGCACATTTTCCTAAAGGAGCTAAATAGGCATTTTCTAAAAGTTCTATATTAGCTTCTCTCCATGTTGTCATTATCTGGCGTGCTGAATCGATAATAGATGCATGCATTATTCCCTTCCCGGGAGGGAAGTAAGCATGTGTTACAGAGTGTGATGTAGCTTATTATCAGCACAGTGTCTTAAGCAACTATAACAGCAGATCTTATTAATTTGTGTTCAATAATGTGCCCAAAAGTTTGTACCTTGATTGCTCAGTCTTCTCTTTATAAGCCGCTGCTATACATTATTGCTACAGGAAACACGGGATGGTTGTTCATGTAAACTTGTTTTCACGAGCTCTGCATTTTTTTTTTTTTTTTTTTTTTTTTTTTTTTTTTTTTTTTTTTTTTTTTAATTTTTGGGTGATCATGTAAGATTTTGTGTATCTCGATTTACCAGTTTTGCACAATGAAGAGAACTTCTAAGGACATTCGCGAAAATCAGCATTTACGTTTCATTTATAACGAAAACATCTTACATATATGGTATTTTAATCAAAACCTTTAGCCATTTTTGAGAAAATGGCGCGCGCGCACACACACACGCGTGCTTTTCTTGGATTCAGGAAGTAATAATAATAATAATAATAATAATAATAATAATAATAATAATAATAATAATAATAATAATAATAATAATAATAATAATAATAATAATAATAATAATAATAATAATAATAATAATAATACATTGTTCACATATAACGTGACGTGTTAATAGGTAACACATAAGGGAGGTGCTGATCCTTTCAGTGGCAGTTAATGAGAGAAAACTTGCAACTATATCGAGGTCCGAACCGATAGCCTGGAGTGCAGCTGTGATACAATAGCTGCAGAATGAGGAGAAAATAGGTTTCCCAGGATCAGCAGAACAAAAGAGGGTTGGCAAAAAACAGTCTCTGACGACACCAGCTTTTGTATAGGAGCATAAATCAGAGAAGAGTGTCCTGTCTGCGTTCCTTTCACTCGGTGCCATTGGATGAAATTGTTATACCAATGACGAGAAAATGGTTCACCGTAATCTATTTTACAGACCTAAATGGAGCTATAGAATATACGCTACAAGTGTGTGTAAGCTCAAGAAGCATAGATGTTATGACATACTATAAACATTAAACTATATTGCATGTTTATGTTAACTAACCCTTTTCTATCTGTACTAAACACTAGCGTTACCTAAAATTTGGATTTAAATGGATCACATTTATTGCATAGTATAAGTAAAAGCTTATTATTGGTTTTAAGCCTTTAATACGATAATGCCTGTTGTACAAAGGCTGTTTTCAGACAATGCACGACAATATCACACATATTTATACAGCTATAAGAAAACGAGGGATAGGTATACTCTGTGAAAATTATCATTTAGTTATAATGGTATTTTTAATGGAAATCACAGTTTGTATACCTACATAAAGATGAAATTAGACAAGGCCATGAACACACACTCGTTAGTAGCATATTGCTTGTTCCAAGCTGCATGCACATTCATGTGTTTCTTGAAGTAGTGGCAGTAAGAATAGCACTTCCTTGGTCCACGTTTCAGAAGAGGTCCTTACTGTTCTTGCACATGCGTTTGTAATACTATTTTATTACAGTCTTTAGCTCATAGACATAATCTCGTTGGGTGAGCCAGGGACTGCAAGTTGTTGATGCAATTCTAACATGAAGTTCATTCTTGTCAACGGAGTTGTGCTTGGGGCCTTTTTGAAGTGTTGATGGGCGTCGTGTGTGATGTATGAATTCATTGATGTAATATTCTCCAGTTACTAATTTTTATTTGTTAAGTATGTCAAATATTCTCCAAATGAGGCGAATCTCTCTTCCTTCTGTTGTTTCCACTTTCAAGCTCTTGGATTCTAATGTCTTCTTTGAAGAAAAAATAGGATCTTTATGACTGTCATCAGAATCCTAAAGTATTTCCTCTCCTTCAACTAATTCCTCCACTGTTCAATCTTCTAACTCGAATTCATTGTAAATCTAAAGCATTCTTTGTTCTTCATCATTGATTGGGATCACTTCCATTACTCTGAAAGTACCTAATACTTACCCTGCTCTTGCTCAATTCATAGAGTAAATAATTAAACTAATGCTTCTTTTATTTAGTGCAAGCAAATGCAAAAACACTCAAGAAATGGTCATCTCTAAACACCTGTTGAAAGTAATGATACGTATTCCTTACGTAGACAGATTTTCTACAAACACTAGCCACACGTAAAATTGGCGTAGTGAACATGCCTTGAGACTCCAACAATTAGTCACGTCCATTCCCGAGGGATTCCAATTCCTATCGAATACTTGAAGCACTTAGTACGACCAAGACATAAAGTGCGGAGGCTTACGGAACTATAACTTGTACGTACCGACGTATAGTGTTCTAGGACTAAAGAAATTTCAGATGGAACTAATTGTTTAAGTGATGAGTAAAGAGAGGCAAAATATGCTTCATGTTCTAAACCAGACTTGCTATCATTATGGAAAAAAATATTTCTACGTTATGTAGAATAACAGTTATGCAGTGTGTAGAATTTTCATACGAGGGCAATAATGAAAAGTTTCAGAATATTAAACAAGGATTAGTTTTAAACATTTGAATGATTATATTGTTTTTTCAAAATATTCCCCTTTAACATTAATCCCTTTTTGCATTCGATGAAAGCAATGACGCCATTCTCCCTGAAGCACTTCAGAGTAATGTTCCATTGTTTCATATGAAAAAAATGCATTCTAAGTTTAATTTTTGAAAACAAAGAGTCACAAAGTGCTAGGTAGGTCTGTGTGGTGCAGGGACCATGATACTGACTCCAACGGCATCCAAATACTCACTTGTTAGTTTTGCTTTTGACGATCCGGTGAATTGTTTTTCTCCTTTTGGGCGTTTTTCACGGATTTTTTCAAAATTTTCGGTAAACAGATATTTGTGTACTAATCGGCAGTAACAGCAGTGTATCTTCTAATGCTATAGAGGATATATGATCCGTTTTAGAACAAAAAACCTAACAGCCATCTTACCAACACTGTGAATCCGTCGTACTTTCGTAGGTTTTGATTCTTTTCGAGGGACCCATCGGGCCGATTGACCTTTTATTTTCATAATTATAGCAATAAATACAAGATTCATCGCCAGTAACGATATTCTAATCCAAATTTGAGGAGCCGCCTTGGAATTTTTTCAGAGTTGTTCTGCATCAATCAATTTTGATCGCGACTCATTTTATGTGGAATTCACTGAGAACAAAGTTTTCTGATGTCTAACCGTTGATGTAAAGTGTTTTGGATTTCACTCATACCAATGCCACTGTCGGCCGAATAAATTCCTAAGATGTCTGGTTGTCTTCAAGCATTGCTCGAACTGCGGCAGTATTTCCTTCAGCAACAGCAGTTCTTGTGTGTCCTTCAGAAATTCATCACTAAGAAAAAAACGATCTCTTTTGAATTCACTGTGCCATAAATTGGTAGGTACCTTAGATGGAGCTTCGCTTCTTCGCCAAATGCATTTCTACGCCAATATTTACATTGCTTAGCTATTAATACTTTAAAATATTCAAAATCGAACAAATCAGATCTAGCCCGGAAATGTTCTCTGGTCAAATTCATCTTCAAGTGATGATCATTAACAAAATATTAGAGGAAATCGAACAAACAACATGATTAATCAACTCGCAAAACGCCCGCCAAGGTAGCGTGATGGTTAACGTGTCTGCCTCACGTTCAAAGAGGTCAGGAGTTCGAATCTCGCTTAGGTTAAGTTATCCGGGGAAGGTTTTTTTCCGAGGTTTTTCCTACCCTGAGAAGACGAATGTCGGGTAACTTAAAGCTCCATGGACCTCGGGCTCATTTCAGCATCATTTCACACATTTCATTTCATTCATTTCACAATGTTGGAGGACATTAATTTAAAAAAAAAAGGGGGGGAAAAACTCGCAAAACAGTATGTAAAAAGTATCTGGCAAGCATAAAAAAGTTTAATTTTTTTATAAACATAACATTCTAAAAATGTTGAGTGTTACACCCGTATTATTTCATATTTATAAGATTTACAACTTTTCACTTTTAAAATAATTTTGATTTGCAATGTGCTGGACTTTCCAAATATTTTGTTCGGCAGTTTTTGTGTGAAATACATTTATAAAATCCAAGTCGCTCTTTCCCGAAAACAGGCTTACAAAATGTGCATCTCTTTCCAACAGTCAGGAACACTTGAGAAAATATAGCGTTTCCTCTGTGTGACAAAGTGTGAAATAAGTTATGTCTTTAGTCCTGAACCGATCGTTTTAGTGGCATACTGTAATTGATAATAACCAAGGATAAAACAACTACTAACTTCTCCCCCCTCCCTTGTTTTCTATTTAAAAGTATTACAACTCTTACATGCTTGACTACCAAGTATTGTATTTTTTATATATATATATACAAGTATGTTTCAAATGTGATCCAAAACCTACAAGGCCAACTTTTTTTAAACTAATGAAGTGAATCTGCTCTAAAACCTTAAAGTTTAAGATGTTTTGTCCCTAAAATGTGTTTCATAATATGTTGGTATTTTTCTTCATTATTTCATACTTTGACACACAAATTTCATATTTTAGCACATTTTTCTTCATATTTTGCCAGCCTCTACTAACTACGTACATTTTATGTTTCTAAAGTAAGTGTTTAATTAATGCCTGCTACTCAAACAGCTGTGTTGTTTATATTTTTCAAGTTCAGGACTGTAATTTGTAAAACCCTTTGCTATGAAAGTGTAATATTGAATTTTTTTAATAGTTAAGTTCTTTGTATAAATAAGTAATATCATTGTGAATTATACGAATATCCTTTGCGAATTTATATATATTGGGTGTCCCAAAAGAACAACGACAACGCTTAGTATGTTGTGCGGGATGGCAAACTGATCCATTTTCAAATACGAACGCTGTTCGGAAATGCACGGTTTGGACGCTGGAGAGCGTCGAAGTTTGAGAACGAACGGTTGTGACAATTTGTTAACATTCGTTTTGGTGTCTTAACACAGAAGATACGCAATACGTTAGCCATCTTTGTACTAGGATAAACGACCTGAAGATAATAACATTCCTGCACATGCGCTAAATTCCTCCATAGAGTCCTGCGTATCCTACTGCATTACATCTGTGCTTTCCAGCACAATAACATTTCTTAACAACATTGCAACACATATCAGTACACAGCTGCTGAGATGGCCAACTTCAGCACACTTTGACCTAAATGTGCAGAATCACCTCAACGACGCATATGTAAATCGATGGATTGGTAGAAGTGGACCAGTTCCATGGCCAGCACGATCGCCAGATCTGACACCTTTCAACTATTTTCTGTGGAGCTGTATGAAGAGTATGGTTTATGTAAGTGCTGTAACGTCAGCGGAGGACCTTAGGCTCGAGTCCACGGAGCGATTGAAAATCTTCAAAAACTATCGCACATATTGCGTCATGTGTATGAGACTCACAACCACCGATGTAGGCTCTGCAATGATGTAGAAAGTACACAGTTCGAAGCCCGTTTCTAGTGTAGACAGCTCGAAGTTGGGTTTATTGACGAAATGTGAAGGCTCACCCATCTTATACTTGTATGCGCTACAGCGTCCAAGCCGTGTAGGTATCAGTTTGCCGTCCTGTACAACATACTATGCCCGCCTCTGTAGCCTGGTAGGAGCGTGTTTGCCTCACGTCCAAGATGTCGAATCTCGCTTAGGGTGAGTTATTGGGATAAGATTTTTTTCCGAGGTTTTCCCTTATTCTGAGAAGACGAATGTCGGGTAAGTTAAAACTCTATGGACCTCGGGCTCATTTGAGCATAATTTCATTCATTCACCGTCCGATATGACACTGGAGGACATTAATAATAATAATAATAATAATAATAATAATAATAATAATAATAATAATAATAATAATAATAATAATAATAATAATAATAATAATAATAATAATAATAATAATAATAATAATAATAATAATAATAATAATAATAATAATAATAATAATAATAATAATAATAATAATAATAATAATAATAATAATAATAATAATAATAATAATAATAATAATAATAATAATAATAATAATAATAATAATAATAATAATAATAATAATAATAATAATAATAATAATAATAATAATAATAATAATAATAATAATAATAATAATAATAATAATAATAATAATAATAATAATAATAATAATAATAATAATAATAATAATAATAATAATAATAATAATAATAATAATAATAATAATAATAATAATAATAATAATAATAATAATAATAATAATAATAATAATAATAATAATAATAATAATAATAATAATAATAATAATAATAATAATAATAATAATAATAATAATAATAATAATAATAATAATAATAATAATAATAATAATAATAATAATAATAATAATAATAATAATAATAATAATAATAATAATAATAATAATAATAATAATAATAATAATAATAATAATAATAATAGTAAACAATAATAACAACAACGCCTGAAATGGTATGGACACATATTTAGAATTTTAGAGGACCCAATACTCAATAAAATTCTAAATTGGAAAGTAGAAAGAAAAGAAGAAGAGGGAAACCTAGGGAATGATGGAAGGGGTGAAAAGGAGTATGGAGAGAAGAGGGTTAAAGGAGGAAGATATTATTGAGAGGGACTTACGGAGGTAAAAGATCGTTTTGGGATGATGGAAACCCATTGTATTGTGGAATATTCCTTAATAATAAAAACACAAAAACAAGATGTAATATACTATAATGGTTAATATAATGGTTATATATATAAAGTTTAATGCTCGTGTACCTGACCTTGTGCATAATGCTATGCCATTTAACATAGAATAGCTCATTTTGTTCTGTTTAAGTAACAAACATTTAAGGGTTGTACTAATGAGGAATTAATACAAATGGACAAAACAAGAAAATGAAATTGAAATAATATTTTTGTATTGGAAGAGAACGTGTAGGAAAACTGTGATGTCCTCTTTCATTAATTTTAAATGACATGTTTACCATATTAACCCTTTCTTGCCTGAATTATTTTGCTACATATGCCGTTCTTCCTCTAACTCGAAACCGGTTTAGATTAGACGGTCTGGGAGACCTTCAGCCTGCTGGCTCCTATAGCCATGATCGCTAAGGCAACACGTAGTGCACTGGCCTGAGGTCGTGAGTTCGAGTCTCGGCAACCGCAGTCAAATGTGCCTGTGGTAAAGGACGGGGAGGGCCCACGTAAAATAATCGGTGTGATGGCACGCGTGGATGATGACGGGGTATAATTTGACTGCGGTTGCATGGAGTTTGCTTCTTTTCTTATAAAAAAAACACTACAATATAAATTGTAAAAAAAAATAATTTTTTACAATCGAAAACGTCTCAAATATGTATTTTTTATCTGTGACAGACAGTATAACAAGAATATAGCAGGAAAAAAAAGTTAAAACTAGTACAAATAGGAAAAAAAGCTAATGTATCTTATAAGTCACACCAGGCAATAAAGGGTTAATGGTTTCGGAAGATAGTCAATAATTTCGTAATCATTAATTTATGTATTCGTTAAACATATCTGGTAATATTAAAAATAAAAAAATACATTTACTTATGTTTTAAGCGTTTTAATAAATCATCTACCAAATTTGATAATTTCTTGGAATTAAATGGCTTATTTCTACCCAATGGTTACAGATTTCATGGAATTCCATAATAATTTGAAAACGTAAGGAAATATCGACCGATATTTTAGTGAATATGGCCATATTATATGTTTATGAATATTAAAGTTTATCTGGGAAACTTCAGTATTAAGTATACTACAATAATGCGGAAGTTCACATTTTTAAAAAGTTTTCGAATCACCTACCCATCATAGACACTTCTAACAGATTTCGAGAGCTCATTCACCACTTATTTGCTGCTTATTCTGTAGTGCACTTACAAGGCCTTATCATCCCCACCTCAGAACTATGTCCACAAATATCTACTAATTATCAAAAGTAATTTCTCTTCCATGTTTTCTTTGAACAGGTTACTTTTGACTTTTCTGACTTTAAGGGGATTATGTGAAGAAAACATTTTTAAAAGTCAGGAAACTTTAGCACTGTTTTGATTGAGTGGAAACTAATAATTCCTCAGATTGCATCCAAATTCAAATACTTGTTATAATGTATTATAATTGAGACTAAGTAAAATTTCCGTGAAGAAGAGTATTTGACCAGCATCAAGGATATTTCAGAAGCAGTTAAGTGCACCAAAATTTTATTTGATATAAACAATGTACTTTGACAAGCTTTACCTTTTGGTGTACTGAGATTTTATCCAACGCTTACGGTTTAGCAATCATACAAAATTCATGA
Organism: Tenodera sinensis; assembly: GCA_030765045.1. Lineage (NCBI taxonomy): Eukaryota > Metazoa > Arthropoda > Insecta > Mantodea > Mantidae > Tenodera > Tenodera sinensis. The sequence goes on along the minus strand of CM060973.1, from coordinate 8,412,197 downwards.
TGCGGAATGAAGAGGACTTCAAAGGTTATTACCATAAAATTCATGACATGAAAACACTTTAAGGTGAAATTACACATTTTCAGATTTGTACTATTTTTCAATATTTTACCTTTGCTGAACACGAATATGTTTAAATCCATTCAGAACAAAATTAGATGATAGAATAGCATATAATTCACATCGGTGTTTTCTTCTGGCTATCTATTTTCACGTGCTCTTGTTTGTGCAAGTAAAATAGAAGACAACCAAATTATTTTCATCGTGGTATAACAGAATCTGTCATGCTTGCCATTACATAGGAGACTAATTCCAAATATTTTGAAAAAATGTTTACATGACAAAACCCAAATGCACACTAAGCATTTAATAAACAATGTTTGTAGGTGTTAGCACTCTCAGATTAGGAGTGTCATTCAATGATGGTAGCATAGGAAGAATCAACTTACTAAAAAAGATAGATATTAAATCAGATTTCAACACCGCTACCATTGTTAAGGAACTAGATACATTTCCCATCAAAGACGCTGAGAGTTTTATTGAGTAAATAGCTAAAAATACTAGAACACTTAATAAAAACAAGAAAAGAAGCTCTGATGACACAGAGGATTCAGATTATGCTGCTGAAAATTTCAAAATAATACTGCAACTTTTTAAAAGCATTGTAAAAACTTTGACTCAATTTTTCTGTTTTAAATTTGTTGGTACTAAGGTGCACATTATAAGAAAACTATTACAAATAGATGTATGAAATTTTGACTTTGTTTTCAAGACTGTAACTAAGAATAATGCGAATGGAATTTCTTAACAATTACTAGTTGCTCGGAAAACCAATTTTTAATGATAAATTTCTATAATAAAGTTTGAGTTTTGGACAAAGAAGGAATAAAAATAGAATTGACATTTTAAAAAAACCAGTTCATATTATTATAAATGAATCTATCCCAAAGAAAAGCTTTTCCGAGTAAAGAGGTGGTGAGATTTTCTTGACAATCATCGTCTCGCATTCTTTGAGGGTGTTTAATTTAAAAGCTAAGTGTGGTATTTAACCGATTTTTTTATTTGTTCACACACACACACACACACACACACACACACACACACACACACACACACACACACACACACACACACACACACACACACAGAAACACACAGGTCCTGTACCTTTATATATGCATGTTTATTATTTTATTATTAGTCAAGGACTAACAAAAACCAGTATTTTTATGAAATCTCGGTATCAAATGTTGGGTGGAATGCAACATTTCGTCTACTTACTATAAACAACAGAGAAGATTTCATAAAAACTGCAATAAACGACAGTAGATAGAGATAGCCATATGAATGTAATACATCTGTTTTGTTGTTTGAATGCACAAACAAGCCATACAATGTGCATGGATAAATCTCCCTTAGTACTGAATGACTCCTATAATATGAAATTAAAGGCAATTTGTAAGCGAGAAATTCTGAGGTATTGAAGGGTGCTGTATTGTTGAGGACAGGAATGCAGTCCGCTTGTTTAGAAACATTTGAGTAGCGGAGAAAGCCAAATAAACGCCAGTAGTCCGTCCATCAGTTTGAAGAGTAGCCATAAACACGTCAGGTTCAGGAGGATATACAACAGGGGCAATAAAACTGGAGGGGGGTCAGCCTGAGAAACTTCCTCTTGTCAACAGCTATGTTCTGCACCTCATGCTGAGGGACAAGCAGCAACAACAACACCAATCCTGTCACACATCTTTAAATAATTGCTTCCCTTTGCATCCATTGTCTACACTGATTGGTTGTGCTACTGCAAAACTCAAGAGTTTCTCTAGAAGCAAGTCTCTGAGACGATAAGCAATTAAATCTTTACCTGAGTACATTGAGGAACCCGTTTGTACAATATTGCTTGTAAATTCTCAAGGGAAAATTAGAGACTTTTGTTTAAATGTTATGTCTTGCTATCACTGGATTTCTTTACTCACTCTTGAGCAAACTATGGCGCTGATCAAGATAACCACTTGAGAAGTTGTTTAATTACATAGTTCCTCCAATCTTTTATGTGATCGTTATATGATTACTTTGAAATCTCATCCTCTTTGCATGGCTCTAGGAGCAAAAATGGAATAACGATTTCCAATTTGAGAAAACTATAAATATTGGAAAATTCAAAGCAATAACAAGGAATATTTCGAAAATGTTAAACTTGCAAGAAAACGTACATGACATAAATGGCGTGCTCTAAGCAGTTCAAGATGTTCTGTATAGTAAGCTTTCATCTGTCTTTTATGATTTACCTGTTATGCAAAATTAAGTGCTTCAAATCAGGGTTTAAGCTAAAAGCAAAGTCACAAAAATGCACAAATCAAAATTAACATTTGTTTCAAATGTGGTACGTTTGTGTAAAATTCTAGTAGAAAATGTTATGAGTTATACTTATTTGTGATGGTTTTAAAACGAAATATGTCTATATTGATTTGAAGTCAACAGTAATGTGCTAAATGAAAGTTTATTATTTTTTAAAAGTAAGTTTTACACATGCCATATCACATCTGCACTGTAGTATCTCTACTACTTCCTTAAAACAAATGCATCCATGACTTCTTAAAAAGTACACGCAATGTGCATTTGACAAGAATGAGTGAATCACACAGACCAGATCAGAAATGAACTTCAGCAGCTGGGAGGAAAGCGACATGTCGATTGTTTCCGGTTACAGGTTGTTACCTACGGTTTGTTGAATGCCTCTATCATTTGTTTCTGTGGCAGATTGTTGTCGCACTTTTGTGAATACTGTTTTAAAGTTTGTCGCATTCTTCGACCTCGAGTAGCAAAAAGGGACAAAAGGGACTGTAACTTACAACCTGCTTCAGAGACTATTCCTAGAAATTTCAAGATATACATTTCATTTCTCCTAAATATCTTAAACATAAACTAAATTGTCATAGCAATTTTTTTTTAAATAAAAATCTGTTTTCGAAAAATTTTCGATTTGAAAGCTAGTTTTAAGTTAGAGAATTCTTTTGAAAATCGTGTTGCATCCTTGAAAAATGCTGTTCTTATACACCAAATTTGGTACTTAACCAACTTTTCGTTTTTAAGTTGTTCATGGAAGAAGAAACGCGCGCACACACACACACACATACACTCATACAGACAGAGAGAGAAACGTTTTCTAAAAATAATTTCTTGGATTCAGGGAGTCTCAAAACATTTAGGTATTTTTGGTAAAATCTGGGTATAAAGCTTTTGGCTAGAATGTAATATTCCTCTACTTAATGTAAGTACGTAGTGCAGTAAGTAAAAATCTGATGTATTGCAGTCGCATGAGTTTCTCTACTCTTGTACTAAACATTCTTACTATCTCTTATTCCTATATCTTTTTCGTGTTAGCTGGGATAAAAATTGGCAGAAATTATGTTGTTACTTATTTCCTTGTAGCAGCAAGGGAAATATGGGAATACAGTAGGCTTTGTGCGACAGTTAAATCTTTTAAAGCTTTGAGATTCAGTTCTCTTTGCACGCATAACATAAAAATATGAACAACGATGTTGCATTTCACGAAAGTTTTAAGTTTTCCGAAACTGATACAAATAACAAGGAATATCTACGAAGTGGTTCACTCTAGAAAAAAAATTTTGGACAGTGTTTTAACAATATCTACATTTTTATACAGTAAGATTTGGTCTATCTCTTACGGTTTACCAGTTATGCAAAAATCATCGCGAGTAAACAGGACTACATAGGCTGTAGCCAGAAAATTCAAAACATACATTTCATTTGTCATAAAAAAATATCTGAAATATCTTAATCAAAATCGTTAGAGCCATTTTCGAAAAAAGCATAATTTCGAAAAAATTTTCATATAAAGGGTACTTTAGGGTGGAGGAATTTTCTTCAAAAGTATAGGCATTACCTCCGGCGGTTCTAGTATTAAGAATTGTCTGTACAAGGGTGAGTAGCGAAAGTCATGCGAGTGCACAACAGATATTTGCAGTATGTGGTAAAATAAACAACACTGAAATTATGGGTAGTTTGCTATCCAAGTTTCCACACACTGCTTGTATCAGGAACGATTTTCGGAACACTTCTTTCCAGTATTTCCATACCAGACAAGAGCATGGCCGTCAGCATACAGTCTTAGAGCTATGAGTAATGACCGGGAGTGATAGATGCGGTGACCACGTCCCCCTCTCCAGTACTGCACTCCATTTATCACTTCTGTGGTGCACAGAGGTGGAGATGCAGCGGCTGGGCGGTAGGCCTTGGCCCGAAATGATTGTTGCGTCGTGAGGCTACTTAAGATATGAAATTATATTTCTTGTTCTATACTTATATGTAGCCTTGTGTGGTACATATAATTACATATTTCTGATGTTACTGCATATTTCATAATTTTTACACACATCTAGCACACTAGATGAATACTGAAAATTTTTAGAATGCCATGTTTGTAAAGAAAAATGAAATGCATTCCTGTTTGACAACTGCTTTCTAATGTTTCAAGAGTTGATTGATGCGTATTGTTCGATTTTCTGTAATATATTGTTGACAATCATTTTTAAAGGTTTTGTGTTCACTCAAAAATGAATTTGACTAGACAATCCCGGGCTGTGATTTTTTACGATTTTAAATGGCCATTAACACCTAAACAATGCGTAGATCGGTTTGAAAATGCAATTGGCGAAGAAGCTCCACCTAAGGCAATCATTTATAATTGGTTCAGAAAATTTAAAACAGACTTTTTTTGTTAGTGATGAATTTCCTGAAGAATGCCCAAGAACTATTAGTGATGAAAACATTGCCGCTATTAGAGCAATGCTTGAAGAAGATCGACTGACACCTTATGGATTTATTCAGGTGACATTGGGCATTGGTGTGAGTCAAACCCAGAACATTTTACTTCAACAGACGTTAGAAAACTTTGTTGTTGATAGATTCCACATATTATGTACAATGACCCCTGATCAAAGATGATTGGTGTAGAAAAACTGGAAAAATTCCAAGGTGGCACCTGACATTTGTTTTGGAATATCGTTACTGGTAATGAATTTTGGATATACTATTATGATCCTGAAAATAAAAATCATTATATCACGACTACATATCGTCACATACCTACAAGAAAGCTAACAGCTGAGTATCTGGATGCCTCTAAGAGCATCATCACCATACTGCCCTCACCTAGCACTTGGTGAGTTCTGTATGTTTCCAAACACTGAAGATAAAATTCGTGAAATCACTTTTTCATAATAAGATGAGACAGTAGAACATTATAAAAACCTGGTTATTGAAGAGCCTCGAAAGAGTGTCTCCATCGCTGGACTAGTTTCAGTGAATGATAAAATGTATTGCTGTTAAAGGGTAAGTTATCAAAAGCAATAAAATCGTTTAAATATTTCAAAACTAGTCCTTGTTTGGTTTTCTTAAAACTATAATACAATTTTTAAATTTGCAATATATTTTAACACATCAGAGGCACATAATAAAGCTCTTACACTGAACACACCGTTAGGAAGTTCAGAGTAAACGAGTGTGATCCTTTAAAGTGCGCAGGACAATCCAGAGGCAAATTGAACAGTCTTACAAAGTTTTGTGTTCTGTGGACAAACATCTTCAAGAGGAAAATGTAGTGCACTTTGACGAAACTTACCTCAGTTAGAAAGAGGTTTCAAATTTTGGCCAATAACATAATTGAAGGGATGAGAACCATAGTGGGCCATCTCTATGCACGGTCGAAATTGAGCTGTTGCCACCTGTTGGTATGGTTTATGATTATACATTATGTAGTGCTGTGGGTTTTGTCCAAAATGTCCCGTTTACAAAATGTACAGCATGAAAGTATCGGTCTAATTGAAACTACAAATTCTGTTAGAGTCAGAGTGGTCCATACCGATACGGCAAATTATGTCACCGCTTTGTCATCTTCAATACCATCACTGCAGCTCGCGTTCCAGTAAAGAAAAGCTAAATATGAACTCATGCCAATGGTACCACTTATTCCTTCCGTGAATCATGGTTTTTGCAAGTGTTTGCATGTGGAAGTTAATAACGGCGATCAGTAGGACTCTGGTTAGGTGTTTGCAAATGGCTTAATTAGATTCCTTTTGATGCACTGAGAGCCAGAGTGGAGCAAATCCCAACAAAGAAAACCAGCTCTAAATAAGTTGCCGTAAAACCTAATTTTGCATTAAGTGAGATTAATGCTATGATAGTATTAGTTAGTCAATATATTCTAGATTATCGTGGTGATTATCTATAATGCAAAAGCTGGTCCAACAAATTATATTGAAGCTTTGACTTTCATTTTCTCCAGTTTTAAAAAATTATTCTTGACCCATTGTAGTTCTCAATCCTCCTCAAGTATAAGAGTTACAGCAAGCCAACTCCATCCACAGTGAAAAATGAGCTGATGCCATGGATCGTTACAGTTTGGGCTTGTGTGTCATATAGTAAATAGGTCCATGGCACAATGTCCCATTTACGAGTTTACGAATCTTTAAAATATCCATCACATTGAGTTTTCGCTTTTGCTCCTCATGGTGGGCCACATCCAAACAGCGAATGTCTTATAGTCGCATGAGTAGTTGGAAAATATGGCTGACGTTGAGCAGAATTTGGTGGAAATGCTACTGTAAATTCGAGAAAAAGAAGGAAAAGTGGGTGAAGAATGTGAGAAAGAAGATAAATAGTGGATAAGCATACTGGACTGTTAGTGGCAAAGTTTTAATTGCAAAACTATGCAGGGAAGATCGGAACTCTGGACATTTCTCCAACTTTAAGAAGTAGTTGTCTTGCAAAAGTAAAAACAAGTGTACACAGCTCTTACCAACTAACAAACGCTAATGTTGATCTAATTGCATTGCATTGCTTCTGTTTATTCCACCAGTGAGTCATGAATTTTGCAGAGGTGTAATACCGGTGATACATAGAAGAAAATACTACTGAAAGATAGAGATGGCCTAGGAATTTATTTTCAATTTCCATAACTAACTTGGTACCAAAATAGAACATATCCAAATAATTGAAAATTTTTATACTAAAATATGTAAATAACACACTGTAATATCAAATAATCACTAATTTATATTTTCTAAGGGTAGATTTCTATATTGATTGACAACATGTTAATGCTAAATTATGGTGCAAGTTATTCAATACATTGTGAAATTAAACTTAGGCTTATTTTTTTTTTTAAAAATAGCACATGGCCTGCCATGGTTTTCAGCCCTTCAAATGTAGATGTGTAAATATCCTTCTCAGCATACAAATGTGCGTTAACCAATAAACGTCACAAATCTGAGCATTTAGAAAAAATTATCCTTCTGTACTGCATAACAAATTAAAACAACTAGAATAATGCCTTAAGGAAGCATGTGCACTGGGAGTGGTAAAAATATAAGCTTGAAGTTAATTTTAGTGTAAAAGTAGGTATTTTCGAATTTATAGAGTATATTTTAAAACTTTTGACAGCATAAATGAACGCATATTGTAGATGTTTTAATGCGTAACAATCGAATATCTAATAATGATGATGATGATAATAATAATAATAATAATAATAATAATAATAATAATAATAATGATGATGATGATAATAATAATGATGATGATGATAATAATAATAATAATAATAATAATAATAATAATAATAATAATAATAATAATAATAATAATAATAATAATAATAATAATAATAATAATAATAATAATAATAATAATAATAATAATAATAATAATAATAATAATAAACGATAGTGCTAGAGTGGTGTGTCATATGAGTATAAAATAAATTTATTTATGAGCTGCATTGCCTTCTGAATAGTCGCGCTTACTGAATTCATTGCAGCCAAGACTTACGATGAAGAGGATTCTTTTGGTTACTAAGGTGTTCCCGTTAATCTACACGGGTTTGATGTTTAAATATTTTGTACCTTTTTAAATGTTTAATTTGCAGAAATATTTTGCAAAATCTCGGAAATAGCAGGAAGCTCAAAGTAATTGTCATGCGGACACTCAAAACAGCAACCATCTTGACCCCAGAGTTAATTATTATTTGCAAACTGGAAAGACGTGTTTGTGAAGCCTATCCGAGAAGAGGCATATTATACACAAATGTGAGACTGTGGTAATGAAATGACGCGTGTTACGGAAGTTTTCACCTTCTCCAAGAGATGTTTTGTACCTGGAAGCCCTTAGCTATTGTTGCGATGAAAATGTCATACACCCCAGAAAATGACACGGGACAGGGTTTCTAAGAGCCAAGTGATGGTTTTACAAGCGTCTCTGATATTTTTATTGGCCCCTTCCAAAGGAAAACACCATTGATGAATAGAGCATCATAGTAAGGGCAGGCATCGTAATGGCCTTCGTGAGGTCTCCGCCCCAGTATGTGAACAACCTCTTAATGTGTCCCCGAAGAGCAGTAAAGGTCACTTTGTTGACAATATAACTGTTAACATTTCCATCTAAGTATTGCTATCGAGTTTTTCTTAATCTCAGCGCCTCTCTTCACAATGATGAGCAACATAGGTGTACAAGACATCAATTAACATTTTGAAAAATCTTATGTATAACACCCACGACTTCCACCAGTTTCAAACTTACATATATCTGTGATGCAGCATAGTATTCATATAAAAAGTATACTTCTATCCACGTTATATTATTCGTAATAAGCGTTGGCCTAGAAATAACCCCAAACCAAGCATAACAAAATATTACTCACATGTTTAAATCATAAGTCACAATAACAGGAATGACAAGGTTTCAAGGATACTCTCTCAAATAATAAATTTACGCTTAGGAAGACGTAAAACGTGTAACATGGATTATTTCAAAACAAAACAAAACAAAACAAAAAAAATCTGATGTGTTGCACTCACATGAGTTTCTCTACTCTTGTACTAACCATTCTTACAAACTCTTATTCCTATATCTTCTTAGTGTTAGTTGAGATAAACATTTGTATAACTTATCTTATTTCTCATTTCCTTGTACGTACAAGGGGAATATTAGAATACAGTAGGCTTTGTGCGATAGTCAAATGTTTTAAAGCTTTGGGATTCTGTTGTCTTTGCCCACTTAACATAAAAATGAACAACGATGATCCTTTTCACGAAAGTTCAAAGTTTTCGGAAACTCACACACATAACAACGAATATCTCCAAAATGGATCACCCTACAAGAAAATTTATTCGGACATAAATTGTGTATTTTAGCAAGATCTACATTTTTTGTATAGTATGATTTGGTCTACCTCTAACGGTTTACCAGTTATGCAAAAGTCGTCCAGAGTAAATACGACTACAGGGGCTATAGCCAGAAAATACAAGATATTTACATTTCATTTGTCATAAAAATATCTCAAACATATGACATTTTAATCAAAATCGTTAGAGCCATTTTCAAGAAAAATAAAAGTTTCGAAAAATTTTCCATGTACAGGGTAGTTGAGGGTGGGGCTATTTTCTTCAAAATCTCCATGTCGCATCCTTGAAAGACATTAAACTTAAATACCAACTTTGGTTTACAACCGACTTTTCGTTTTTGAGTTATGCTGTGCACAGACTGACAAACTGACACACAGACACACACGCGGACCTTTTTCTAAATGCTTTTTTTGGATTCAGGGGACCTCAAAACATATATTTCCGGTAAAATCTCGACATCGAATTTTTGGGTGGAATACAATACTTCCCCTACTTACCAGTAGAGAAAGTAATAAAAAAGTTAAAGATGAGAGGGAGAGAGAGAGAGAGAGAGAGAAGAAAACATTGACATAAGTTGTGAACTTAAATCAGCCCTGAAGTTTTCTCAGTAAATGCTTGTTTTTCTCTTACGGTTTCACATTGATACAAAGGTATACGGCGTGCTATCGGAATGAACAGAGTTTCACAGGTTATCTGCTGAAAATTCAAGATATGCAGTTCATTCGTCATGCCAAAGCTCAAATATACATCTATATTTAATGAAAAGTATCAGTCACTGCTGATAAAATGCAAAATAATGAAATTTTAGCATGGTTTTTGTGGTTTCAGCAATCCTCAAGGCACGTATTTTCCGTAAAATATCAGTATTGAAGTTTTAGACATAGTAATCCATTAATAGATACTTTTTTGTACCCCCTAAGTACGTAGCAGAGAAAGCAAAAGGAGGAAATAATGGAGCAGGTAAGATTTACACTGACAGCCGTACTTTTGAGCAAAAAAAAAAGTTGATTTGATTGATTAGTTCATTGATTGATCCCACTAATTAGTATTTAATGCAATAGTCTCTTTCCCACAGTACTATCTGACAGCCAGAAGAAGACGAGAGAGGTCTGAGGTATGAGAGGGGACTTGAACTATTAATCTGCCCACCTAGTCCATTTATTTGCTACGAAATGAATATATGTGAATCACCAATGCTGGTACATCTAATACTTGTATGCATCTGACAGCATTGTATATTATATACCACGCTAGCGTGCATAAACGTGAAAGGGACAATAGAAAATATTTACGTAGCACATTCTTGAAGGTCGCCTTCATCTAATTTTCAATTCTAGTGAGAACCAGGACAAATCTGTCATACTATGATCTGTGTCTAGACCCTCCCTTTCAACTTTTTCTACCACATACATAGTCGGTAGAGAAGATAATGAATTCCACCCAAAAATTCGTTACCACATTACATCGAAAATACACATTTTGAAGTCCCCAGAACAATAAAAAATGTTTTGCGCGCGTTTGTGTGTTTGTCAATACCAAAACTCAAAAATGAAAAGTCAGTAAAATACAAAACTTTGTATTTGAGCTCAGTATCTTCCAAGGATGCGACATGAAGATTTTCCAGAAAATCCTTTAACCCTTAACTAACCTTCACATGGAAATATTATCGAAAAGTTTGGTTTTCTCACAAATGACTAACGATTTTCATGTGTAAGATATTTTCAAGACAAATCAAACGTAAATGTTGAATTTTCTGGAAAGAGCCTCCGAAGTCCTCTTCATCCTGCGTAAGCGTAAATCTCGTTAAGGGACTCAATTTCAAATTTTGTAACGGGATGAAGGGTGGCATTGCCTCCCGATATAATATGTGCGTTCTTAATAAACGTTCGTATAGGCAGGAACTACATGAATTGTTTTTCATCACGAAATAATGGTGAGATTAGCAATATTATCGAATGCACAATCCTTTACACAGTGTCAGGGAACTACCAGGTTATTCATTTTCACAATAAAAAGTAAAGTTTATTGCTTCTAACAAATAGTATCATCTGCAGCACATGTGGGTGGGGCATTGATACAGAGGTTGTTAGTCAATGGCTCTGCAATCATCGAGGTTACCTGCACTGCTATTCCTGGGCAAATTCGGTAGGTTCCGTCAGCGCTCGTTTTAGGTCATCCGGCGTCCTACTTGGAAAAAGTTTTGCAGGACGTAAAGAATATGCAAAGCTCCTTAACATAAATGTTGTGTTTTAAAGAGAGCTTCTTTGTTTTGTAGTTTATCGTTTAAAGTTTCCTGGTTGTACAAGATTATGCTACAGATTACATTCCTTCCGACTGAACAGGATTTCACAGGCTATTGCAGAAAATTCAAGATAGACATCCACAAGCCAGGTCAATTCCCTGACCAACCTCCATACAGCATTGTCAACTTACGTCACGTCCGAAACAACTGCTTCGAGTATTCCTTCAGTCTTACAAGTGGTTAATTATTTCGAAACCCTGTGTGATGTCCCATAATTACTACCGAAGCTATGTCAGAAATAAGTTACTCTACGCATCTTACAAGTAGCAAACTGTTATCTTCGTGCATCCTTGTGGAATTATGCATTCAATTTGTATCAAAAACCATTTGTTTTTCGAAATCGGCTGATCAAAGAACAAAATGTCACTCGACTTTTTTGTTTGTTATGCTTCTATGAAGCACATATCAGAAGGAATGTAATGACTTCCCTTCCACTCTATATATATAAAGGATAGTTTGGGCTTAAGGGAGTTTTTAAAACATTTCTTGTCTCATCTGTTGAAGTTACCGAAATTAAATGCCAAAGTTACTGTTTACCTGGCTTTCCTTTTAAGATATATTGTTTACCGAGGACTTTGAAAACCATTTCTTACTTAGGAACCTCAAAACATGCATATTCGATGAAATATCGAGATCGAATTTTTGAGAGGGATCAAATACCTGCTTTCCTATTTCGAGCGTGGTAGAGAAAATAACTAACCTTCCTTATGCGTTGCATTATGGAGCAACAAAATAGGATAGAGATAGGAGAGATGCGGAGGGAGTTCTGCACTGAAGCTAGGCTTCTTGAACCTATGCCCCCAAAGGGTGGGAGAAAGGATGAGGTGAGAGAAGACACCGGGTGGCCAGATCCAAACTAACGATAGAGACAATGACAGAGGTCCCTAAGGTTTACCAAGTTTGACGACGCCTCGAAGTCTTTAGATCTTCCGGAGCCTTCCAGGGGGACCCTAGCAGGGTCCAGCTTCCTACCCGTATCCCGTGGACGAGGGACAGAGAGAGAGAGAGTTCCTGTGTAAATATCATCCCTACTCTATCATCCTTGCCTTCGCTGATATTTGCAATCCTGAAAGAACCAACGGGATGAAGGATGAATGAAATTATTAATGAAGCGAAATGGAAGGATAGGAAATTTGGGGGATGTAACTATCTTTCCCAGAATTCGCCTATCGACCGAGGAAACCTCCCAAAAATCCCATTCGAACCCACGATCGTCACACGTCACGCGGAGCCATCTCACTCGGTAGCAACAGGATGCTTTTTTGACATTGGGAATGCATAGACAAAGTAATTGAGAAGTCGAGATTCTTTAAAATGAGTATTATGAAACGCAGCTGTTTCACGTTTATGACAGTTAATGCCTTGCTAGGTCGATCAACCGTCAAAACGTATTTTCTCTTCGCCTTTCCGTTGAGAGAACAATGTCACTAGTGCATTAAAATGTAATAAATTGGTTTATATTTTAAGAAAGTATGTTTGCCAATAACAAACACTGGATTGCGACACAAATAACAAGGGAGCGTTGACACTAGGGATGAAAAAGTCTCGGTCAAGCACCTTTGTGGTCTGAGGGGTTTGACCTTCATGAAATAATGGCTAGCAGGTTGTTAGAAACATCCCTTGACAGCTGCAGTTAAAACAGCTCTTATTTTTGGAGGAATATGATGTCACGTTCTAAGGGTAGTTTTCCCCTGCAGGTAGAGTGCAAGGTCTCAGGAACCTTCTCCTTTCTCCTTTCTCCATTAGACTTATCCAACCATCATATGAATAAAAACCTGATGGTTTTCTCTACTCACTCCTGCACAAACTATTCTTCCAAGCATTTATGCTTCTATCTACTTCACATAAATAAATATTTGTTTGTTAACAACACTGTTAATTACCTGGATCATATCAGTGCTGCCGGTGTGCCGTTGTTTCTCCCGCAGGAGGTTTTCTTTTTCTTTCTTTTTTTTTTTTTTTTTTTCCACACACCAGTAAATCTGACATATATATTTCGCTTCTAAGCACACTTAAAAACCACCGCGACGTTTGGATCAGTAGGCCAGCATCTAACCAATTGAGCTACCCAGACCGACGGTATGTACCGGAAATGCTAACTCCACACACACACACACACACACACACACACACACACACACACACACACACACACACACACACACACACACACACACACACACACACACACACGCAGGCATACACATACACACAATATAAACTGTGTGCTTTAACAAGATTTATATTTTCTGTATAGTAAGATTTTGCTTATCTCTTACGGTTTGCCAGCTGTGCAAAAGTCATACAGAATAAAGGCCACTTCAAAGACTATTCCCAGAAAATTCAAGATATGCATTTCACTTCTTTATCTGATTATCCTCCCCGTATGTAGGACTAACACCCCCTAGAACTTACAAGCCAGTGCCTGTCGGGGAGCACAGGAACCTATGAGCCGGATAGAGTGAAGACCTGGAAGCGGGTGGTCAGCCAAGCACAGGTATAAGAGTGAGGCAGAGGGTGATACGAAATGCGGGCGACATGGTTGAATGGAAATGTGATGATGGAGCAGTTAGTGGAATGCATGGCTGTGGAAACGGGATAACCCGGAGAAAACCTATTCAGAAAAACCGTTTGGTCCACCACGAATATGGACTTCACTTGTCAAGAAAATATCTTAAACGTGTGGTAATTTAATAAAAATCATTAGAGCTATTTTTGAGAATGTCAAACTTTTTGAAAATTTTCCTTCTAAAGGATAGTTTAAAGCGAGGAATTTTCTTGAAAATTTTCGTGCGGCATCCTTAACTTAACAACTTTTGCCGTTTTGGAGCCATGCTGTTCAAAGACACACACACACACACACACACACACACACACACACACACACACACACACACACACACACACACACACACACACACACACACACACACACGCACGCGCATACGCACACACGCACACACCGGAATTTTTTCTAAAATGGTTTTTTGTTACTGTTAATCAGGGAATCTTAAAATGTTTATTTTCAGTGAAATCTCGATGTCGAATTTTGAATACAAGTCATACTTACTTTTTCCTACGTAGTACAGAAAATAAATATCTGAGGTATTACATTCCCATGAACTTCTCTGTTAACTTTATTGTTACATAGCTACTACAAGCTAGTTTTGCGCAAGCTTATTTTCTATCTGCCCCATGCCGATCGAGATAAACGTTTGCAGAAAAAGTATCATTAGACATTACGTTGTAGGTACAAGAGCGAGACGGACTATTTGCTCCCTAGGAATTTCATGCTCTAGCCTTATTACAACAGATATACAATTATTTATGTAACCAGTTATTTTGCAACAAAATCCTCTAGGAGATAAATTCTAATGTTCTGGACTGCGAAATAAGGAAGCAATGTTTTATTCTTACTGTTTATAAACAAATAATGTTCCACCTGTTACAATGCGGCAATCTGTTGTGACATTTTGAATTACAGAGCAATCATATATCTTGTACCATGTATTCAGATGCTATGTGAGACTGTTATGAGTAGGGCTCGGAAGTTTATGCCCTAAAAACACTGAAATATGTATACAAATATGCTCTTAAAAACTTCAAAATATGCCAAGAAATATGCACTATTTCATTAGAGCAGTTCATGTCCCTTTGCAGTAGACGAGTAGTGTAAATAATAAAGTTACCTTATTCCTTAGAGGTTGAAGCAGAAGTGGTCCCGCTGCTACTATTAACTGCTAAATTGCAGTTCACAACCAACACTACACAAATTTTCAACAGTAAAACGTCGTTTATTGTCTGGCAAAGCACTTTTGTAACGTGAAAAACTTCTTCACAAGTCACAAGATGTTATAGGGACATATTTAAATGATGTTAACTGTTTCACAGAGAGAGTCAACTCTCTTGGTGTGACAGATGGTTTTCTTTCGAGGATGTCTCGAATATCGCACATCTGTTTATAACCAGAATTTTTTGAAAATTACATAATTCACTTTCTCTTTCACTTTTTGTCCTATGCTATCAGGAACCGAACTTAGATCACATATTGTTTTTTCAAGCACAGTAAGTGATTCATGCAAAGGAAATCCTACAGCTTCCAATGCCGTTATGGCTGTTGGTAAGAAAGAAAAATGGGCAGATACGAACCCAGTGCCTCACAGAATATTTTGCACAGTTTGTATTGATGAAGCATCGTTCGAGCCCAATGAATTAACAACCTCTATTTCTATGTGCTCAGCATAATATAAAACTGCATCGACCCATGTTCTCCATCCAGTTAACACCGGTGCAGGAGGAAGTCGGATATTAGGTGCTGTTGATCTAAACAACTTAACTCTTTTAGGAGATTTAACAAAAATTCTCTTTGTACTGGACACAAATCTATCTACCAATGGAAAAGAATCGCGTATTGTCTCAGAAATTCGATGAAGAGCGTGTGCCTAACAAGTTATATGAATTAAGTTAGGAAAAATACCTTTCAGAGTTTTTCCTTATTTTACCATATAAGGTAACAAATAAAAGCAACCAGTTGTATTCGATTCCACATGGGCATTGTAATTGCAAAGAGTCCCTCACAAACTGTGTCACAGTTACATTGTTAGTGGGCGACAATTCGCACACATTAAGCTGTAGTCTTTTGTTCATTATTTAAGGCACCCACGATTATGTTAGCAGTAGAACGGCGTTCAGAATCAGAGGTTTCATCAACAGACAACCACACAAACTGATCCGCTAAATTTTGTATATTTGACAATACGTTATTGTAACAATGTCCTACATAAGTCTTACGCAGTGTACTTTCTTCAGGCACATGTTGTTGAGTACACTTGGCAAGAAAGTTTTTAAGTGTCGGATTATTAATTTTGAACAAGGGAATATCAGCAGCTAAAAATACTTGGCACAAGTCATAGGAAAATTCAGTAACCCTACTTCCTAAACGCTCCACTAATTGTTTTAGAACAGGTTCTTTGTTTGCGAGTTTTCTGATTAAATTCTCCTTATGTTTTGCTGTGTTTATGTGCTGAACTATTTGAAATCTTTTCTCACTCCCTATATTTTTCTCACACGCTCCACAAAACAGTGTCCTATTATCTGTAGATATTAAATCACCCGAAAATTCTTTCTGTAAATTAATTAATCTGGCATTCTAAGTTGGTTTTATTTTCGGCATTTGAAGAGCTTTTTTACATTTTATACGCCTAATTTAATTTGGAGGGAACCAGTTCACAACGCTGTTACGTTTGAAGACCACGCAGAGGCAAGCGTTGCTATAATCGTGCTGCTCAAAACGTTGACCTGTACTTTATCTTTGTTAATATAAACCTCTCAGATAACGCATTAATTATTCTCTAGGCATATACATATAATGAAAGGATGGAAACAGGGGATTCACTGCATAACAACATGACTCAGCATTGCTTCTCGCCACCTCGCGAGTTACATCATCATATGCAACACTACCAATATGAAAAAGATTATCCAGGTGGAAAAAAACCATAAAAATCATTAAAACATGCTACATAGAGGCTATAGTATTGAAATAATATGCATTTATCAAAATCAAGAAAATATGCAGTTATATGCACCATAAAATCACGTCCAAATAACTTAAAATTCCATAATTCGTGCACATAATGTAGAAGCATACATTTTTAAGGGGAGTTAGGGGTGAGATTTGGCCCATTTGGTAAAAAAAAGTTGATTTTTAGATTTTTATGTTGAAAAATTGTTCAATGTTTTGTCTATTAAAAAGTGCAATGACTTTTATGCCAGCGCCATTTTTAAAGGTCTGGCGGCCATTTTTAAATAGTGGTGCACAGTGATTAAATGGCTGATGGTTAGGCGTACGCACCCACCGAGACTGCATATCGACGGATCAGAAGCTCAATCATGTAAATTATCCTCAATCTGCATCCACAAAATCACAAGAAAATGTCCTGCAAGTTGTCTCCAGAAGTGGTAACTAAATTTGTACCTCCGGATCAGCGACTGGTTCTAATCAGCTGTTAGAACACTATGCTAAGGGTACGACACAGAACTCGAATGAATGTCTTCACAATGTTGCGTGGAGCTATTTGTTCAAAATATGTGTGTGTCTAGGAATAAACTTGAACTTGCAGTACTGAAAGCTGTAATGGAGTTTAATATGGGGTGTGTGAAGTCAATTCAAGTGTTGAATAGTCTTAGGAATGAAAACATTTCAGTTGGAGCAATGTGCATTTGTCAAAAGTGCAATGCTAGAAGATGTACTCAGAGTAGAAAATGCAGTGCCAGGAAACAAATACACGATAGGAGAGCCCATAAATTGCAGAAATTGTCAGCACAGGAGAGAATAAGAGGTCAGAAAGTAAAACCAATGCTGAAACACACCTCTGATGAGGTTAGAACGTTTTAAAAGTTTAATGCTGTTTTTCTCACTTTCTTTTTTCTCAGCATTTTCACGCATCTGAAAAACTCCTTGCGACAGAGTTCTTAAGGGATTCTTTTGAAAATTTCAGGATATGTTCTTAATCATATAAGGCTCCAAAATTGCTCTGGGTTTTGATATCAGCCAAGTAATATTGAACATATTCACATTCAAATGCCGATGGAAAGTTTAAAAAACGTGAAATCTGTAAATAGACATATTAAAAAATTTCCAGATTCAAAAGTACTGGTGTAAAATAAAAATCCAGAGCAATTATGACTTTCAAGTGCATGAAGCATCAGATCACCAAGTTTCATGCCAAACATAGAAAAATTGCTACGCAAGGAGCATTTTTAATCAGCGTATCTTTTTAATCAATTAAAAGCTTTTAATTAAAAAACTATTTGATTTACATACTTCAAATTTTGCACAGCTGCATATCTAAACACTATATTACCGTGGTTAAAATTTGGTACTGCTAGCATACAAATTGTAGAATTTCCTAAAGTCACCTTAACCCCTATGAAAAAACATGCAAATGCATGAACTTCCTAGCCCTAGTTATGAGATACTGTTAGATTTGAGCTTACATAAAGGTAATATTTGTCACTAAGGGAAATGTCAGCGTGACCGGCTCTTGAGGTTGCCTTACCATATACTACTTGTTTATGCTGAAAGAGAGAGGGTGAGTCTAGATGTAAACAACGGGCGCGTGCTCCTACAGCTTGCATTAAACGAATGCGTACATTATGTTGTACATTAAGACTGTTAATGTTTTTATTTCGTTATAGAGCACTAGCTTTTACGTATATGTAAGTGAATACTATGCACATAGTCTGTTCATTGCAGTGGACAATAATGTACATACAGAGGTTGTCGAATGCAAACGTTCTCCGCTTCTCGCTTACTGCTTGGCAAAGCGACGAGGCGATTTGACCTGGACTGTCGAGCGCTACGATCGCTTCTTATCTTGTTTATTAGATCAGCGAAATAATAGTAACTTGGCGTATAGCCAGTGATAAAACACAAATACTGTCTATTCACCAGCTCAAGGTCTATGGGAAATGAAGGGCAGGGGAGAGACATTCCTGAGTTTTGTAAACTTTCGCGCAAACGTTGCTCTGCTGGTCACGCTGCCAGCTTACCTCGGAATATTATTCGCGCTACGTTTACTCGCTGAAAATTTCTCCCAATTTCAGTAGCAAATTCGTAGTTATCACTAGCTTTAATTCGGAAGTAATGGTAAAAGTAGGTAATGTAGAAGCAGATAAATTTCCACCTAGGAGTGCTGTGGTCTGCTATGATATTGTGGTTGTGTGACAGTTGTATGTGTAAAGGAGTTCTTTATAGGATGGTTGAAACAACCGAAATTTTAATAAAAGTTGTTAGACCTAATTCTTCCTCAGTTGTTATAATGTTATTATTGGTTATTTTTATTTTATTGAACCACACTGTCGTTTACTTGTCCCCAAACATGCGTAATCTCAATCCCACGTATCTAGCTTGGACCAAGATAAAAGGAACACTTAAATACATGTAAATGTTGACTTATTCTTACAGGAATTACACGATGTAACACTGGACGGAACTTTGAAACAGATCAGTAGTGTTTTTGAAAACTATAGAAAAGGTAAAAAGTGATCAGTAGGAAAAAGACGGAGTAGTTGAAAACATTTACATTTTATAAGCTAAATATGCTGCATGAACTAAAAATAACACTTAAATTGTGCTGTTTTAAGCGAGTTCTTTACTTTAATCTAGCATGAACGCACATTCCAAGGTTGGCAACGTTATTGTATGCGCGATTAGAAGAACCGCTGCTCCCGATATCTCTGTTTATCTGAAATTGTTTACTGACGTAGTGGCTGGCTGCATTCCTGCCAGGGACCACGAGTTGCAAAGCACACTGTAGATGATCTCTCGCGTCTTCCGAAATATGTAAGGTTGCTATCCTGAATATATAATTACAACTGAACAGAGTGTACATACACTGTCGAGTCGTGTCTGTGCGATAAGCTCGCGTAAGAATTTTCCGAACTTCTCCGGCTTCCGGCTTTGATTTCCTAGTATTGTACACTTACTTCTTCCATTACCTATGTCTTTGGCATGTGGGTATAACTTAAACGTTTCTAAGGAGGTTATGGCATCCGATAAGTAAAAAAAGTTATTCTTCATGAAACTTAAATTACTTTAAAGGTCCACTGAAATAGGGATTTTGCTACTTGAATTGCATATGACTCTTTCAAATCTAAAGCATTGTTCACTTTGATGGTAGATATATTTGTTTACCCACAATCTGTACCCAGGGGACAAGTGCCAAGAAAATATGCTCAGTAAGTTGGAATCACCGACCAGGTCACTGTTTACCACACTAACCAGAGACTGCTCAATATTCCCATTTTGTCCAGTTGATTACTTTCTCCACTATGTATAGTATTTCATCTAAAAATTCAATATGGAGATTTCACCGGAAATGCATGTTTTGAGACTCCCTGTATCCAAAAAAAAAAAAAACTAACATATTTAGAAATAAGGTTGTGTGTGTCTGTTATGTGAATATTATAACTCAACGAAAAGTCGGTTAAATATGAAATATGGTATGTAAGTTCAACAAATTCCAAGCATTCGACACGGAAATCTTCAAGAAAATCTCCCACTCCAGACTACCCTTTACATGGAATATTTTTCGAAAAGTTTGGTTTTCTCAAAGATAGCTCTACCGATTTTGATTAAAATACTATATCTACAAGATGTTTTCATGATAAATGAAGTATATATATTGAATATTCTGGGAGCCAGCGCAGTGGCCGAGCGGTTAGACTGCTTCCCTATCACCGAGGTGGCTTGGGTTCGATCCTTGGGACCCGTGTGTGGTATTCGTGGTGCACGAAGCGGCATCTGGGAGGGTTTTCTCCGGGTTTCTCGGTTTTCCGCGCCACTCGTTCCACCAACTACTCCATCATCACATTTCCATTCATCCATTTCTCCTACATTTTGTATCATTCTCTTCCTCACTATCATACCTAGTGTTGGGTTGACCACCTGCTTCCAGGTCCTCACTGTCCAGTCCATAGGTGTCTCTGCTCCCCGACAGGCATCTGACCCTAGGCACAGGCTTGTAACTCCTAGGGGGTGTAAGTCCTACATACGGGTAGGATAATCAGAAGAAGAAGAAGAAGAAGAATTTTGTAGGAATAGACTCTGAAGTTCTCTTCATTCTAGATGACTTTTGCATAAAGGTAAACCGTAAGTGATTGACAAAATCTCAGTATACAAAAAATGGAGATCTCTAACGCATAGTTTACGCGAAATACTTTTTTTGTGGAAATTGAAATTGAATGTTTATTTATGGAAACCCTTTAACTGCTGTAGTTTTCAGCATCCCATTCTATATTCAGTATGAATAACCACTTAATTTTGCTCAGAAGTCCCTTTATCAAGCTTGAGGCTCTTTTACGTGCTGTAAATCTACGATACGGGACCAGTGATTTTACTTCTGTTTCGAAGGAAAGCACGAAGGATTTTAACGCCCCAAAAATTCTATCGTCTTCCGGGTAGCGTCTATGATTCACGCATTTGAGATATCGCGGATTCGATCCCGTGGCCGCACTTCCTGACCCATAGATTTTTTTGGGTTTCCCCAGATCGCTAGACGAATGTTGAGAAAGATAATTACATCTTCCGAATTTTCCCTCTTTCCATTGCACCTCACTTGTCATTATTTTCACTTCATCCTTTATTCGCTTGGTTCTTTCAGGGTTGAGCCGCGTTGACAGGTCCTCTAGTGCTGCATGGCGTGGAACTTGCCCTCTGTGAACCTTCGCTCCCCGGGGGTGTATTCGCCGGCTTCAAGTGAGAGTACCTGTCGGTTTTTCTGGAGCCCCTAAGAACTTTCAATCTGGAAATGGTACACAAAACGAATTTAGCAAAATGCAATGTTATCTTCTTACGGGGTCTCGGAAGGCTTGAGGCATAACTACTGACCAATGGATTGCTCACAGTTGCATATAGGGCTAGAGGCGTGGCATTGTAATGAGGACAAGGAATATGGGGAGGGAGAGGGTAGATACACTGGTGTTGTAGGAAACTCTCGTTTTAATTCTCATTAGATTGATCTCCAAATTCATAATATCTTTTATGGAAAATGCTGCTTGAAATGCACAGTATTTATTGAATTAAACGATTGTGTGTTATAACTAAACCTTTAACTTTATCTTTAGAATCACAAAAATATGTAAAGCTTTACAGTAATGATAATACAATATCTTATTGAAAAATATAAAAACGTGCAATCTTTCTACAATTCCGTCCTATAGGTATCTATATTTTGGAATTAAAATCATTATCGAAATAGCTCTAAACATGTTTGTTTATTACGCTATGTTGTAATATAGTTTCTGCTTTGGAATGAAAGCTATTCTTGTAATATGCAATAAACCACCCTTCTTGGGTGGCATTAAAATTTAATAATATTTGTGTGAATTTGCACAGCTTCTAACATTTGTCGAACTATGTTACCAGGTTCCCATAGACCAATAATCTGGCCACGTGTGGTTTATGATGTGTCTGAAAAAAGCAACAGTTGTTAATTTAGCAAGTGTTCAGAAATAATCAATACGTCCCTTTCATGCCAACGTATCATTGGTTATATGCTAACTCTGTAGTATGAATAATGCTATCATTGGAAAGAGGTAAAGGGAGGGAATGAAGGGGAAGCTACGAAGACCTCGTTAAATAATCATGATACGTTTGTAATTTACTAAATTGGCTTTCTGTATGAACCCTGTCCTCTGCTATGTCGGGTTCCTGGATCGGCCGCCCTTTGTCTCCTCTCGCCCCACCACTTCCTTCCGGGGCGTCGCGGCACGGGTACAGTAGGCCACATGGTCGCGGTGCAGAAATCACCGTCCGACTACCTCATCCATCCTACCTTACTTTTCAATACTACACTTAGAAGATCTCCCACAACTTCCTGGCGAGATTAGATGTTTCAAGCACTGGTAAGTCTAAATTTTGAAAAATTGCTGAAAGGCACAAGATGTGTTTTTTACCATATCACTGCAGTCCCGGCCCAGTTCAATGTATACACACGGAAGTGCAATTCAGCTAATTAAAATCGTGAGCAAACCTTTCCCTGTAATTGCGCATCCCAGTGCTACCGTGAAATGGCAATATGTACCGACAAGAATGAGTAATAACAACAATAATGGTGCGGGAGGGTAGCCGTTAAATATCTTCTGATCACGAAGTAAACACGCCTTCAGGCAAAAGGGCATCCTGACTTTACGCTGCTATATATTCAAATTGTTTGTAATGATAGACGTGCCACGTCATTACCAACCTGTAATCCGCCACATTGGGACAAACATTGCTGATGGAAAGGGTGGCAATGTACTCCACGATGGTTCACGCTTCTAATTACCTTCACCGGCACTTCAAGTTAACTTTATTTAAGTGGAGTTTGAACGTTCTTCTTAATGTTGATTTTATTTGACCACACAGAATCATAAATACAAGCAGCCCGCCTCTGTGGTCTGGGGGGTGGTGTGTCTGCTTCACATTCAAGGTCCCGAGTTCGAATCTTAGGGTGAATTACATGGACAAGGTCCTGAAAGGTGACTAACATTCAATAAATGACTCCGGGCTCATTTGAACATCGTTTCACGCACTTCACTCATCGTCCGACATGACCTAATCGATTAAACGACGTTAAACCTTTAAAAAAGAAAAAGCAACACAATTCACTTTGAGGCATAGGTATGCTCAGGTGGAGAAAGTACGTACAGGTATGGTAACCCTCATAGTTTAATGACCTTCCTCATCCTACTGTCTTTTAGACATCCTAAATGCACAACAGTACTTAAACGACTTGACAACCGCAGATCATTTTCTAAGGGTATAATGCGAGGACCTTCTCTATTATATTCACGTCATTAGCAGCGGAAGAAGGATAAGGAACACCTTCTTGGAATGTGGGCGTTAAGGGATGGTTACTACCATACAACAGATATACAAATCTGCATGTGTGAGGAACAAAAGGATGAAGGGTTCTATTTTCAGCAAGTTCAACCTCTTGCTTTCCTTTTAAGGGTGTGATAAAGATGAAGATTTTCCATAAGACTAATTTTATTTTAAAACGTCAAGAGTTTGGCTTGAAGACTCGTATAGCATTTGTTTATTACGAGAAAACCTTTGACAAGGTAAAAAGACCCCATTTTTTGAAAGTATTTCAAGCACCTTATTTATAGGTAGTATAAATGGATTATATGTAAGAACTTAAATAGGCACAAGTTCTGGTTCAAAAAAGTCGGATGAAATTTTAATAAAACAAAGTGTTCGACATGTAGTTAATCAGCCATTTTTAGGGACGCAATTTTTTGGTGGATCGCGACGACGCGAAATGTGTTAATACGCAGTGAAACTTTTTCAAAATCAATACTGTTGCGATTGTCCGCATAATTACCAACGTTTACTCTCGCGACTAAGAGTGAATTTTATTACAACTCGCGAAATGAGTGTGTTTTTACGATTTACCACGAAATTCATAATTTATTGCGAAATTTGCTCGCAAAATGAACGTTTATTTACGATTAAATTAACACTTCATTGCGATGTTTCTGCGAAACTGACGTTAAAAGGTTTATTTCAGGAATAAAACAGATCTGTTTCACTTTTTGCAATATAGAAAGCCAGATGCGAGGTCCAGGTCAAGAGTTCAAGCTCCGTGTGGCTGGAAGAATGCAACTATGTTTACAATAAGCAGGTAAATTATATGAGAGCGGCAGCGAAGGCAGGTTGACAGATAGCCAGTGGCGTATGTCAGCATTCAATGAACACATAGAATAATATACTTACCTTCCATGCTACAAAACCACCACTGGAGCACAGTGCCGGAGATAACACCTATCAGTAGGGGAGAGTGTTGTACCTAGACCATAGTGTATCTTGGGCCAGTTGCTTTATCTCAGAGATGCTGCCACCTAGCGAGTGTGAGTCGGCAGGTTTTAACATAACGGTTGTGTGTTGTTTTGTCTTCTTAAAAGTAATTTTTTCTCACTTGAGTTGTTTGTAAATTATACTTTAAGGAGTTAACAAGGATTATTTTGTGATTGGATATTGGATTCCACATTATTTGGAGAGTAAAATGAGTATACAACTTTTTCATTATATTATAACTTGGCATGCAGGCTGCCTATTTATACAGTAACACTCACACTCGTGTACCTTGAGCCACAACTACATCTTGTACCCTTAAAGCGGTTAATTCTAATGATGCTGAAAACATGTTAATGACAATAAATGAAAAACTTACTGTTGTGACTTTCGTGCTTCTGGTAATGTCATGCATTGTGTTTCTACTTCATAATTAATGAATAAATATTGTTTTCTTAAATAGTTGCAAAAATACCTTGATTTATTGTTTTAAACCTTACTTTTAAACAATGGTCCAAGGTACAGAAGGGTATTGTATCTTGGTCCACAGTGCGGCATGTCATTTGTTCAACTGATGATTTATTTGGCTGAGTAGATGCTGTTTTCCAATTAACATATGTTTAAAAAGTATAAAATTTCATTATAACTTAAGAATAAAAAGCAAAATATGCTAATTAAACCAAGGTTATAACGAATGTTTGAAAAAGTGGCTCAAGGTACAACACCCTCCCCTATACATGCTGAGGTTGCAAGTTAACAATACGCATGCTAATGTTAGGAGAGTTAGGATAAAAGTCCTATTTCACTAAGGTAGGTAACTTCGAAACTTCCTCGTCTTTCGCTAGTCCTTTGCCTCACTTCAAAGTTCTGAGTCATGGGCAGACAATTGACTGGCGGGAAGACCGAATAAATCTCAAGACCCCATATTAATCAACAGTACAAAATAAGTACAAGGATGCCTGAGAACAGAACTGTTAAACAGCGTTATGCGAGTTCTTGCAGAATAGATTTGTTTACGTCATTCTGTAGTACCAACCCGAATATTAGTCGTCTTCAGTGAAGGTGAATAAGTTATCTGATACTTTATTCGTAAGTTGAAATTTAAGGGGCCACTCAAAAATATCGTTTTTCAATATATTGTCACGTCGGCCACCGGCAAAGAGGAATAAAAGTCAGCTACCTCATACTACAATACCGCTATGCAACACGCTTAGAAAAACGCAGTTTCTAGAAGCTTCTAGAAAAGTTGCAGGTAATTCTCTACGATAAGCCAACTGACTCGAGTCGAGGGTGAATCAGGTGTTATTACCACATTCTCAGAATAACTTTTGTGGCGTTTGTGTAAATTGTACTACGATACAATAGAAAGCTGTGAATTGTGAGTGATCTGTAATATTCACTAACAGTTGTAGAGGAAATGAAGTGATAATAGAATTTAGATAGGACAGAGAAACTTTGGTTTCGGGATTTAGCACCTCAACCTGATGGAGCGCCCTCTGGAGGGAGGGGTGAGGTGAGAAGATACCAAGGGTGGTTCGACCTGAGGAGAGACGACACAGAGAGCAGGGTACCTATAACTATGGATTAGAACTACCCAGTGGCGGCTCGTACTCCAGCTCCTCTACCTCCTGTGGGCCCCACGTCCCCTACGAGACCTCCCCCACTCCGGAGTACAAGGATTTACAGACCAAGCACCTGTCATGCTCGCCGAAACTCTCGCCGATACTTAGAGCCCTCAAATAACCAAGCAGATGAAAGGTAAAACGAAATGAGAAGGAAGGTGTAATGGAGGAACAGGAAATTCTGGTAATCTAGCTATCCTTCCCAACATTCGCCTGGTGAACCTGGGGAAACTCCGGAAAAAAGACATGGGTTAGGAAGGTCGGCTACGGGAATCGAACCCACAATCTCCCAAATGCGAACCTCATAGAAGGAAATTGGGTTAATCTATTTGTTACAATACATTAATCTAAGAGCTTGCGACAGTTCACAAGGACCGCACGTTGCTTGCATTGCTTCCTAGATGGCAGTTTTATAGGCTAGCAACCGCAATATAAAGATTAATGAACACCATTAAATGGTTTATATTCTTGATACAACGTAATATTATTGCACTTGTACGCCATAAAACTCATCAACGGGTCAACGCAAATCTTTCATTAAATAAATGAACTTTTCCTTCTTGAACTTAATTTCTTCGCACGGTTAACTTTTGACAATTACGTGCACGTATGAGAAATGCTGCAGAATCCGTTATTTTCATTAATGATAATGATAATTAGTAATACTATTAATCATTACACAGCTCATTAAACACATCACGAATTTAATATAAACAATTAAGTGAATCCAGGTTATAGCATGGTTCTCAAGGGCACATGCCCTACTTCCCAACTATATTTGAGTTGTATATTTAAATAACAGTTGGACTATGGCACCGTGTGTTTTAATAACTTTCCCCGGTAAATCACCATAGATGATCTGCTTTCTTCCTTCTGGTGCAGAATTGGACATCGCGACTAAGTTCCTTCATTATTAAAATAGTTTATATCCTTAATTGTTTTTCCTATTTATTATTTGCAAAGGCTGTTCCTCTTTTACTTGCTGTTTTTAAACACACATTTTGCACGTTGCTCATTTTTTTTTCTCCCTAGTCTTTTCCACCTTTCTTCTGTTTTATTTTTTTCTTTCAGTTTAACCTCCTTTAATCTGGTGAGTCATATCGACGAAGAATGATATGGTGAAATGAGCCCGGGTTGCATAGAGCTTAAAGTTCGCGATATTTATCTTCTCAGAAAAAGGGGAAATCTCGTAAAAAATCCTTATACGGAATACTAGAATATCACGCGGTTTTCATATAAATAGTTTCTATGTGTGGCAGTAATTGAGTGTCAACATGTTATTTTGTCATGTTTAATTTGTTAATTACTTGCTTAATTTTCATACATTTTACTTTCTCTACTACGCAAGTAACACCCAAAAATTCGATGGGGAGATTTTACCGCAAATAAATGTTTTGAGGTCCTCTGAATCTAAAAAAGAAAAGCATTTTTATAGAAAGGTCCGTGTATGTGTCTGTGTGTGAGTCTGTGGACAGCATAACTCAAAAACGAAAATTCGGTTAAAAACTATAGTATTTAAATTTAATATCTTTCAAGAATGCGATACAAATGTTTTCAAGAAAACTACTCCACGCTTAAACTACCCTTTACATGCAAAACTTTTCGAAACTTGATTTTCTTAACAATGGCTCTTAACAATTTTGATTCAAATGCCATATGTTTGAGATATTTTTATGACAAATGAAATGTATATCTTGAATTTTCTGCCTATAGCCCATGCAGTCCTGTTCACTCTGGATCACTTTTGCATAACTGGTAAATCGTAAGAGATAGCGCAAATCTTAGTATATAAAAAATGCAGATCTTGTTAAAACACACAGCTTGTGTCTACATTTTTTTAAGAGTGAACCATTAGTGTGAGTTTTGGAAGACAGGCTTCCGTCGAATGAAACATCGTTATTAATTTTTTGTGTTGGTCGTGCAAAAAGAACATAATTTGAAAGCTTTAAAACATTGGATTATCGCTCAAAGCCTACTGTATTCCCATATTCCCTTTGCACCTACAAGGAAATAAGCAATAATTTCTGCAAATGTTTATCTCAACTAAGAGAAGATACAGGAATAAGAGTTTGTAATAATGGTTAGTACAAGAGTAGAGAAAGTCATGTGAGTGTAACACATCTGACTTTTTTGCATACGGATTGTTATGGTATTATGTATTCGTTTGTATGTTTCTGTTTACAACTTAGTGTTACAGAAGCGTTACATTTGTGTAATACAGCTCTTTTCTCTCTCTGAAATAAATAAAAACGAAGTGTGGGCGCCTATCGCTTGTCGCTTCTCTTGGTGACGCTTGGTTACAAAGATATTTCCTCAGTAGGCCAGCATTTAGGAATTTCAGTTTATGGAGTAACGATGTATAGATGCAATTAATTATACCGAGAGAGTTTTACTGCCCTAACATTGAGATATTGCAGTTGTGTGTCTTGCTAACTTGTAAAGGAGCTGCCTAAAAGCACGGCATTTTATTGTAAGAAATTGCAGAAAATACATCGTTCAGCAGTAAAACTAGATGTATTGGATTTTCATCTAAGTGCTAAAACAATTCATTCCTCTGCATCTATACACCGTGAGAATACGACCCAAGATGAGTAGCCGAGCGGCGAGAGGCTACGACTGCTTCACATGTTTGTTTCTTGGGTTTTATAACATCATATCACGTTGCGCTGCTTAGCCATTGTCTCAGGATAAGGGAAAACGCCGGGAAAAAAAAAAAAAAAAAAAAAAAAAAAAAAAAAACATTATACGCATAATTCACCCTAACCGAGATTCGAACTTGAAACTTCTAGAATGTGAGTCAAACAGGCTACCTCCACTTCAAAACACATGCCTTTTTGTTTTAAAGCAATTCCCCGTATACCTCAGGTACCCAATTTAAAACAGAAAGGGAAAAGAAGTAGGAGAATATCAAGAATCAGGCGGGATGTGGCAAGAGATGCGAATGGCCATTCACATAATAATAATAATAATAATAATAATAATAATAATAATAATAATAATAATAATAATAATAATAATAATAATAATAATAATAATAATAATAATAATAATAATAATAATAATAATAATAATAATAATAATAATAATAATAATAATAATAATAATAATAATAATAATAATAATAATAATAATAATAATAATAATAATAATAATAATAATAATAATAATAATAATAATAATAATAATAATAATAATAATAATAATAATAATAATAATAATAATAATAATAATAATAATAATAATAATAATAATAATAATAATAATAATAATAATAATAATAATAATAATAATAATAATAATAATAATAATAATAATAATAATAATAATAATAATAATAATAATAATAATAATAATAATAATAATAATAATAATATGTATTATTACCATCATTATCATTATCATAATGCAGCTGCTGTGACGCTCACCAACACTTCAAACCCTAAAAGAAAACCAACGGGATGAAGGGTGAAATGAAATATTAATGTAACGAAATGATGGGAAAGGAAATTCGGAGGATATTTAACTCCTTCCCAGCATTTGCCTGGTGAGCCGGAGAAACCTCCGAAAAACCTCATTAGTCAGGAAGATCGGCCGGGGGGAATCGAACCAGAATGTAGGCCACAGAGGTTACCACCTGAGTCATCTCGTTCGGTCCTATCCCATCCTATCCTATCCTACCCCACATCAACCCACCCGACTCTGTCCTGTCCTGTGTTATCCTAATCCTACCGTCTCCTCTCCTACTGTATTCTACCTTACCCTACCTTATCCTGAACTATCCTGAAGCTCTTTAAGACACGAATGGGCATTTAATGCATTTGTCCTCCGTCCGCACCTTCACATCCGCGTGCGTGCATGCACTATAGTAGCTTCTCGGGTTATGTAAAATTTATGAAGTTGCTCGAACTTTCGGGCATGTTACACTCCATGATCAACATCAGGAAATGAATAATCAATAAATGGTCATCTCAAATCCATATCCTTCATCGGCAACAGCATAAGAAATAAACGGTTATCTCAAAATCATGGCCTCCCTTTAAGTTTAAACATTCCTGTGTAAGCTGTGTTCAGTCGTAGGCCATTGTCCCTATTAAAATTATTTGGCCCATTTAATTTCAATTGCCTCTTTTATGGGTCTATCGTTGTCGGTTACTGCGGTTTAAAACCACGACCTCATCAAATAAAATTTTATGATCATTGTCAAGACTATGGGGTGCTATTTCTGATTTTTCTGGTTGCAGCTGATAGTCGTGGATTGCATTTGTGTTCCTCAAGTCTCTCTTGATCGTACGATCTGTCTGTCCTATATATGCATTTTCACATTGGCATGGAATTTTGTAAACACTAAGTGTTTTAAAAACACAGTTTGTCTTTAACCAGTCTCATGCACTACATCAGCTTTTTTAGTGGCAGGTATATCGTTTTAATGTTATGTTTTTTGTTTAGTATCAGCGCAATCTACACTATTGTAGAAGGGGATAAACGTTTTTTCATTAGATTTTCCATTTTCCTGTGTTGTGATTGACCATGGAACGGTTTGCTTAATGAATGTCTTTTAAAGGTGTTTATAAAATAAGCTCGCTGAAACAAGGTAGTATGGACGGTTTTCTTCTGTGATTACGTGCATCAAGATAACGAACTCTGTGTGAAACTTTTCTGTAGACACTGTGCCCTAATGTGCCATCCTGTTTTTATAAATTCGGATTTCTAAAACTGGAAGATAACCCAGATGTTTAATCCCCATAGTGAACTTAATGTTTTAATGAACACTACTGATGGGCGAAGGGAAAGTTTATAGAGCAATAACCCACATTACGTCAGACTTATAAAAGAGCCAATTGAAATTAAATTAGAGCCAAATAATGTTAATAGGGACTGAGCCCAGCTTGGACAAGCATACTTAAATGAAGGCCATGATTTAGAGATGACCGTTTATTTCTTATGTAGTTCTCGATGAAGGCCAGGAGTTTGAGATGGTCATTTATTGACTATTCCCTGATTATCGCAAAGGAGTTTAATGTGGCCGAAAGGTCGAACAATTTCATAAATAATATTACACGGCTGGTAACCCGAGAAGGTCTAATTAGAAAATGTATCAGTTATAGAGGAATTGCTTGATGTTGTTCCAACGAAGAACACAACCACAGGACCTGACATAATTAACAGTATTGCAAGTGCATTTCAAAAATTTCAACTCAAGTTAATGTGAGTGTTACTACAGATGGTGCCCCCTAGATGGTAGTATCACATACAGACATTGTAGGGCGTCTGAAAGCAAAGTCGGGATATCAAGGTTCCTATTTTATTCCGATTCATTGCGTTGTTCATCAGGAGAACCTCTGTGCAAAGAGTATTGTTATGGCATTTGCTCTGAGAATAGTGAATTGCATTAGATTTCGAGTTTTAAATCACGGGCAATTCAAAACTTTCTTTACCAAGATAAGTACCACATATCTTATATAGATCTTATTTTACTGACTTCGATGCATGAACAGGGAGAAATGTTGCATTGCTTCCTGGAACTAACTGAAGAAATAAAGGTGCACATGCAAACGAAGCATCAAGTAGTTCCCAAGTTGAGATTCAGATTTAATTTCCGATTTCTTCTCCTTAACATATCCTACAAAGCATTTAAATGAGCTTAATTTAGAACTTGAAGGGAAAAGAAATTCTTACAATTTGCAGATAGAATTGCATCATTTAAGAAGAAATTGTGATGAATTCGTTAAATGAAAAAATCTGATGTGTTGCACTCGCATGACTTTCTCTACTCTTGTACTAACCATTCTTACAAACTCTTATTCCTATATTTTCTTCGTGTTAGTTAAGATAAACATTTGTACAAATTATATTATTGCTTATTTCCTTGCAGGTGCAAGGGGAATATTAAAATACAGTAGGCTTTAAGTGGTAGTCAAATCTTTCAAAGTTTTGAGATCCCGTTCTCTTTGCACGCTTAACAATAAAAAATGAACAACGATGTTCCATTTCAAGAAAGTATTTTGCGAAACTGTCACATATAACAAGGAATATCTCCGAAATGGTTCACTCTACAAAAAAATTATTTTGACATAAATTGTGTGTTCTAGTAAGACCTACAGGTTTTGTAGAATAAGATTTTGTCTATCTTCTACAGTTTACGAGTTATTCCAAAGTCATCCAAAGTAAACAAGATTACATAGGCTATAACCAGAAAATTCAAAATATATATTTCATTTGTTATACAAATATCTTAAACATGTAGCATTTTTAAGCAAAATCGTTAGAAGCATTTTCAAGAAAATCAAAATTTTCGAAAACTTTTCCATGTAAAGAGTAGTTTAGGGTTGGGCTATTTTCTTCAAAATCTTCATGCAGCACCCCTGAAAGGACGATCTTAAATACAAACTTTGGTTTTTAACTGACTTTTCGTTTTTGAGTTATGCTGTTCACAGACTGAAAGACACACACGCGCGCGCGCGCGCGCGGACCTTTTTCTAAAAATGCTATTTTTTTTTTGGATTCCGGTGAAATATCGACATCGAATTTTTGGGTGGAATACAATACTTCCCTTACTTACCAGTAGAGACATTAAAAAGGCAAAATTATCATTTCTCGTCCTTATCTAGGCGTAAAGTATTGCTGAACAATGGAAAATTCGAAATGTACGCATGTATTCCATCTTGTGTAACATCAAAGTTCCACAATTTAGATCGCCTGGAAATGGAGATGCGTATTTTTACTATATGTTTTGATTGAAAATGGATTATTTATGACGTCTCTCCTTCATTACAGTGTGAATTGATTGACCTGAGATGTGATCGAGAGATGCAAGAGAAATTTGATTCGAGGTCGAGTTTTACACAATTTTATGAAGAATTCTCTAGAGGACAGGTTCCCAATCCCATTAAGCTGTGTGCGAAAGTTGTGTATTTATTTGATTACACCTATATTGTATGAACAATTATTTTCTATTATAGAAACAAACCAATCTCCAACAAGAAATCGGGTTGCAGATGAGCATTTAACAGCAGTTCTTCGCATAGCTTATGCTATATCTTGGACATATAAGCAAAACATATATTTTGTAAACGTTTATCACTTTGTTTTGAACGTTTTAGCACTTATAAAAAGTTTATATAAAGATACCGGAATGGTAATAAACATAAATGTAATAAAAACAGAAACATTATGACAAATCAAGGGGTCAGACAAGGATACAGCCTATCTCTTAACACCTTTCAGTATATGTTGAGATGATTCGATTAAAAATGGAAACAAGAAATTACCTCAGGAATAAAAGTAGGAATAACAAATTTATTAATGTTTTATTTTATGCAGAAGATGCTGTAATTAGACATAATAGTGAAGAAAATCTTTAAAGAGCGGTATTAAATTGCACACAATAAGTAAAGAATATAGTTTAAAATACCACAAGAGAAAACTAAAACAATGGTACCTACACCACTGAAATATCCTGTAAGTTCAAATATAAGCATAGAAGGAACAACTCTGCAGGATGTCCTTTTTCCAGGGAGGGGGGGGGGGCGTATGTTGGAAGTTTGCAACCAAACATTAATTTATTATTTTGTTGTCAAAAGTTATTGTGTCTGTTGTGGATAACCGTATTAATTTGTGCTAAGTAAAAATTTTTTTTTACATAAAAATTAAAATAATAGCCTAATAGTCAGCAACTGACTGCACATTAAGTTTCCAAGGGGGGACCGCGGCCTGCCCCCTTGCTCCCCCCTTCGCGACGCCCATGGATATAAATAATGATGAAGGATATAAAATGTATAAATTCCAACAAATTTGTAGATCAATAAACAAAACTAAGATAAGTCGAGAAAGGAAATACAATAGAAATTTTATAATACAATGGGGTACCAGTTTTACGTATTGTATGGAAGTGAATCTTAAAGGAGAGGGGAAAAAGTGCTGAAATGAGGTTTCTGTGAAGTGTTACTCGTAAAGGTTGTACCTAATAATAAATGTAGATATACATGGATTAAAAATATGTGATTTAAATGAGAAGATTAAAGAAAACAAGAATAATTGGAAGGAATATATGGAGAGAATGAATGAGGATAGAATACCCAATATTGTGTGTCGTTACAAACCTCAAGCAAGAAGAGATGTTGGTCGCCCGAAGAAGAGATGGAGTGAGGACGGAACAGGCTATGACCCTAATCCCTGGATTGCAGAAGAAGAAGAGGAAGACATTTTAGCACAAGCTGTTAGTGTTAAATGGTTAAGGCGCTGGACGGCTAATCCAATGTGCTGTGCACGCATGGGTTCAAATCCCATTCTCGTCAAGATAATTTTATTGTGTAATTCTCGTTTCAACCAGATAGAGTGGTAATAAACGGTTGCTTCATTGCCAGCTGTTATGCAGTTTACTGCACGGTGGTGTTGAAACGCTTGGAAAAGAACAAGCCACATTGTCTGGAAGTATAATTTACACTAGAGTTATCTTTGAACTGCAAAGAGGTGATACCTGGTCAACGCACTGTAACAACTCGAAGTATTTCATCGCTGCAATATCATATATCGACTTGAACAATCGACTGCATTAATCAATATGCAGTACACTATCAGAAACAAAATTTTCAAATACGTAGGAAACATTCAGTTGGAACAAATAAAATCCAATGCATAATTAATCATTTGATCATTTAAAGTACTACTTGAAAGAAATTATATTATTTTAATAATTAATTTATTATTTATTATATAATTTTGTTCGCAATCATTTAGAAGTATAGGTAGGTATTTCTTAAAATCATAAATTATTGTAATAAAAGCACTTTCCTTTGTTCAAAATTGTATCACCTTGTTTTATAACTTTTAGAACAAACTTTTAAATCAAAATCTAATTGAGTTGAAACTGAACTAGTCTAGTGGTTAAGGCGTTTGACTGCTAATCCAATGTGTTCTGCACACTCAGATTTGAGTTCCATCTTCGTCGGACGTAATTTTAATCCGTTGAGTAGTCCGCGAGTCAGCTGATAGAGTGGTAAGCTGTTACTTCTTCGCCAGTTGCCACATAACTCGATGTAACCCGACTTTATATGAGTATCATCAAAGTTTTGGCAGCTCTTGATGGCAAGCTTCCATTGCGTTACATCTATGAATTTCCTGCAAGTATTAAGTATATGCACTTGACATATGACTCGCTCGCGCGCATCCGCACACACACTGACATAAAGAGAAAATCAGAAGGGTCTAAATTCCTCAAGATAAAACAAATTACTATTAATATTATTATTATCATTATTATTAATTATTATTTATTATTATTATTATTATTATTATTATTATTATTATTATTATTATTATTATTATTATTATTATTATTATTATTATTATTATTATTATTATTATTATTATTATTATTATTATTATTATTATTATTATTATTATTATTATTATTATTAATTATTAATTATTATTATTATTATTATTATTATTATTATTATTATTATTATTATTATTATTATCATCATCATCATCATCATCATCCTCATAGTAAACTCCCACGTTACTACATTATTTCTATACCTTTCCAGAGGGCAACAGCACTTTTCAGTTTTTGGAGAGAAAGCAAACATTGTGAGGTTGCAAACCTGCTTCCATTCCTGGGAGGGTCAATTTGTCCCGAAATATATAGCGTATAGGATATACATTCCGAGATTCCATGTTTGTTTTACGATTAATCTCCAACAACTTAGTATTATTCTCCAACAGAAAACTGTGGGTAGTAATATTATACATACGGTAACTAAGCAAACATTTTGCAAGAATTTGGGAAAACGTTTTGGTTATTACTGCATTTATATTAAGCTAGACCAGCGATGTCCCAAAGGGGAGGTTGGATTTACCTCATTCCACTTTATGCTGTCTGTGACACTCTTTTAATACTCAACTGTGTTGCAGTGGCAGTTTGCTTACATGTACGTTGCGTTTGATTTACGAAAGCACTTTCAAATCTTTTCCATAGACATATATTCATTAGTGATCTCTTTAGTATTGCATATGTGTATTTTGTGACAAAGTCGAAGTGCATAGCCTTAGAAGATCCACCAAGTGATGTCACGTAACCTATTGTGATACAGACTTTTGGTATAGTTCAATTTGGAGAACCTCTGTCTGCAAATATATGTGGAGCTATACTCACTCTTGTACACACTATTCTCGAAAATACTTATTTTTCTATCTACTTCATTATAATCAACATAAGCATTTTCAGAAGTTATTGCTAACTTTCTTGTACGTGCAAGTAGAAAATGACAATACAATAGGCTATAAGCGATAGTGAAATGTTTTCAGAGCTAGTTGCTATGCGATACCTTTGAAATTCCGTTCTCTTTGGAAGGCCAAGAGATAAAAAAACGAATAACATATCCCTATTTGAGAAAATTATAAGTATCAGCAAATTCAAACAAATAATAAAGAATATCTGCGAAATGTTTCACTGAAAAGAAAAACGAAATATTTGATACCAATTGTGTGTATTAACGAAGTCCACATTTTTTACTTAGTAGGTTTTTGTGTATCTCTTACTGTTTTCCATTTATGCAAAAATCATCCAGAATTAAGAGGTCTTCTGAGAACATTCCCAGCAGATTCAAGAAACTGTCATGAAATCTGTTGTCTACAGGCCACAGGCGTGATTCACCCTCCGAATGAAAGAGGAGGTGCGGAATAACAGCTAGTTATGTAAGCGTCCCCAAACAGACAAGGTAAATATAAAACCGAAAAGTATGCTTTCTTTCAGCTCCTCATTAGCATTTTAATATGAGTAACTGTAAAGTACCTGCATGCAGGCAATTCAGCTGTAGTTTACATATATTCTGTGGAATTCTGATAATACAGTATGTGTACATATATACTAGATATAGAATATGGCTCTAGTAATATCAATTGATACCCTTTACTCTTTTAAAATTATTTTCAATTAAAACATCATTACCAAATGAACAATTAAGGGCAATTACTAACATGTAAATTATAAACGTTTACTAATTTCGTTCAGCAAATAAAATGAAGCCAATTATTCAAATTAAGGCAATAAACATACAAATAAATTAAGGCTTCATAATTTTAGAGTTTAACTTCATTTTCAGTCATGTATTTGGGGTTTAATATTAATGATAATTTAAGTTGCACTTTGACAGGGACTCAAACCTTAAGATAAAAAATCTAAAAATCTCTCGACTGAATTATTTAGGCTTTATTCTAAACAGTGTGTACCATAATCCAATCCTAACATTAAAATGGGTTATTATGACGCCAAAATTCTTACGAACTTACACTATTTCTAGCATCAGTAGCACCAAGCGGAATACAATCCATATTTTTAATAGTTTTATTACTACCTTCCATTTTCCACTATAAGCGTTGAAATAAATTAAACATCTACTTAGCAATTATATTATGTCATACATACATCTCATATCTCTGATATCTACATTATAAATCTTCATGTAGCATATTCATTATTCTTATTATTTCAATGCTAAAATGGAATAAAACGTATGTAACACGTGCATGACCTTTTAAATGTGACACTCGTAAAAATATGTATTCATGCATTAATTAGTCACATTATACTTTGTGCAAGTGAATCATTTTGTTTCCAATCTTTTGGCACAAATTCTGTCCTATGTGTAATTCATTTATACCCATTGAATACTACCTTGGGGCTGTCAGACGAGGTGGCCGAGTGGTTAAGGCGTTGGACTGCTAATCCAATGTGCTCTGCACGCGTGGGTTCGAATCCCATCCTCGTCGAAAGTAATTTTATTCCCTTGTGTGGTCCTCGACTCAGCCAGACTGGCAATAAGCCTTTACTTCATCACCAGAGGCGACATAGTTTAGTAAATAACACATCTTTCGTAATAGGTGGTAAACAAACGTAAGTAAAAAAGTCTAATATGTGACACTCACATGAATTTCTCTACTCACTCTTGCACAAATTACTCGTACAAACATTTACACCTCTGTCTACTTCTTGGTAATTGAGATAAACATTTGTAGAAATTACCCTACTGATAATTTCCTTGTAGATGCAATGGAAATATGGTAATACAATAGACTTTAAGCTATAGTCAAATCCTTTAAAGCTGGTCGCTGAATGAAGGCTTTGAGTTTCCATTGTCTTTGCACATCCAAGAGATAATAAAGTGAATAATGGCCTTCCATTTGAGAAAAATGTTAAGTATCGCAAAACTGATACAAATAAGAAGAAATATCTCTGAAATAGTTCACTCTACAAAAAATGCATTTGGACATAACTGTGTGTTTTAACGATATCTAAATTGTTTGTATAATAAAATTTGGTCTATCTCTTACGGCTTACCAGCTATTCAAAAGCCATCAAGAGTAAACAGGACTATAGCCAAAAATTCAGAATATATATTTCATTTGCCATAAAAACATCTTAAACATGATATTTTAATCAAAGTAGTTTAGGGTGGAGGAATTTTCTTCA
Organism: Tenodera sinensis; assembly: GCA_030765045.1. Classification (NCBI taxonomy): domain Eukaryota; kingdom Metazoa; phylum Arthropoda; class Insecta; order Mantodea; family Mantidae; genus Tenodera; species Tenodera sinensis. The sequence continues at coordinate 8,373,262 of CM060973.1, read as the reverse complement.
AAATCTTCGTGGCGCATCCTTAAAAGATAACTTAAATACCAACTATGGTTCTAACCAACTTTTCGTTTTTGAATTGTGCTATTCACATCTACACAGACATACACACACACACACACACACACACACACACACACACACACACACACACACACACACACACACACACAGACACACGCGCGCGTGAGCGGACCTTTTTCTAAAAATGCTTCTTTTGGATTCAGGGGCCTCAAAATATATATTTCCGGTGAAATCTCGGCATCGAAATGTTGGGCCGAATACAATGTACAGAAAATAAAACCAAGCGAGTAACTTCAGTTTAGTCTGTAAGGATAATTAAAACTAAATTTATCTTAGAATTTGGCACATACGGGACTTAGAAGTCCATTGCTGCAAGTAAAGTTTTAAAAATATGGACTTAACCACTATCAGCAACAACAAGTTTAGCTGCTTACGAAGGATTCAGTAAGAACAAATAAAGCAAAACCCGCATTTTTATTTAATGATTTTTGGTAACGAAAGAAAACAAAGAAAAACATATTTATGCAATAAAGAAACCAGACTAACGTCTAACCTATTAATTTTTATTTAAGTATTTAACAAAAGGAAATAAAAGCATTATAATGTCAATAACCGTATTTATCTCAAAGATATAAATGCGTGATTAGGAGTGACACCACGGGAGTACCACGGCCGGGTGAGGCGTGTGTGTGTTCAGTTAATCAGCCGCTGTTGCAACGTGAGCAAAATAAAAATGTTTAATTGCTGCAAAATGAGGCCACTTAGGAAGAAAGCGAGAACAATTAATTTTTGTATTATACATTTTAATAACCCTTGCCTTAATTATTTCAAAAGTGAACTAATGCCACGAAAAGACAGAAACAGTTTCCTGCTGAAAAAAAACTGGCATGATCCATTTTCTTTGTCGTCTTTGTACTTACATATATGATATCACAGAGTGAGATGTCTCCGTGGTCACTGTGAGACCTACATTCGGGAGGTGGTGGGTTCGATTCCCCTGGCCGACCTTCCTGATCATGAGTTTTTCCGAGGGTTTCTCTGGTCCCTAAGTGAATGCTGGAAAGGTTAAATACATCCCCCGAATTTCCTGTCCTTCCATTTCGTTTCATTAATAATTTCATTCATGCTTCATCCCGTTGGTTCTCTCAGGGTTGCAAGTGTCAGTGAAGGCGATATGCACAGAGGAACTCTTTCTGTATCTCGTTGTTAGTGGGATCTGGGTGGGGGTGCGGCATTTGGAGCATTAGACCCCACGTCGAGGTCCTCCTGAAATGGCCCCGGAAGACATAAAGGATGCAAGATATCGTCAAACTTAGGGGCCTATGTCAAAGTCTGTGTCGTCAGAGTGTATCTGGCCGCCCGGTATCTCCTCCCACCTCATCTTTCCTCCCGGGGTACCGCCTTGGGGACATAGGTAGAATAAGCCAGGCTTCAGTGTTGAATCCCTCTCCACATCTCTTGTATTCGTATTCCTACGTAATATCGGCTCCAAAAGGATGCAGTTTATAATCTTTCAATCGACACATAATCACACCCTCATTCATACTTCCAGACTGTAGAGAGGGTGAGGAATAACCCTATCTACATTCAAATGATGTGTATTAAACAGTGAGATACATCATTTACTTTTACTCAGGGGTCTCTGTCTAAGGGATATGTGAATAGCGACCACAAGGTACCCAAGCTGAGCAGAACATTACTTCCACTTACTGGTGTTTTGCTCCTCACTGTAACTTTTCTATCTGACCTTACCTTGGTCATCTCTTGTTCTCTTCCGACCCCGATGCTATTAGGGTTCCTGAGGGCTAGGGAGTCTTTATTTTTCCAACCTCTCCATTTCTCTAATTTCTCTATAAAACCTTAACCCCTAACATGCTGACCTGTCATGGCATGTAATACGTCCTCTGATTGGTAATCAGAGGATATGGTCGGTGAATTTATTTTGATAATTCTCCCGGTCAGGTCGGTGAGACCCGTAAACCAACGACAGGTGTGGTCCTCCAGACATTCTGGGGGTTGTGAGAGAGCGATGTGACCGCCAAAACATAAAAATATGGTGCTCTCTAAAAAGCGGTTACTATTACTGCTATTGCTCTCTTCAGTATTTCCATCAGTGAAAAATATTGGAGAGCAAGAGGGTTAATGACTTCATTGTCAGAAATCCAGCATTAGCTAACAACAACATTCAAATGGGAATCGAATCCGGTACCTCTTGGACGATATTAGCCACAGGAACATTTCATAAAAATGTAAAAAATAAATTCTTATTCTTTTAGTGTTAATGTTCTGTTACAAATTAAAAACATGAAGTAGAAAACTACTGTTTGTTTCAGTTCCTGAAAAGAGTCCTTAGGTAGCGAGGTAGTTATTAGCTTGGTTTTTTGGATTGGTTTCTATACGATGCTTTGCTAATTGACACTTTTATAAAAGTATGCCGCAAACGTAACTAAAACATAGGGTTTGTTACTACTCCTGGCTGAGTCATGTGCTACACAACGCAATAAAATTTATTTCGACAACAAACCAGATCCAAAATCATTGGTGAATATTATACCAGATTAGTAGTTAGAGCGTTAACCACTCGGCCGTCTCATCTGACAGGCAGGCCATACTTTTATGAGCTACCGTTGAAACTGCATTGGATTTAAGACTAAACATTTGAGCCCAAAGATTCTAAACAAAGTAACATTTGCACAAAGAATTGGGGTTTTCTCTCCCCCCCCCCCAAAAAAAAGGCCTTAGCTATTCCTGTTCTTTTAAATGCTGAGGAGCCACCGTAAGTGACCAGAGGGTGTTAAAAAGTGCCCAGATAGCTCAGTCGATAGACCTTTAGGCTTTTTAACCTAAGGATCTAGGGCCCGAGTCCTTGTCTGGGTGTAGTGGTTTTCATGCAAAAACAATCATTTTCGGCGAGCTGTGATTTAATATAGTTTTAATATTACACTCCAAATGTTACTAAAACTAAAGTTGACGGTTGGACATACTAAAATATTTATTTATTTACTTAACATAAGGCGAGTAACTGGTTTAACTTTATTTGCTGAATGGAGCAAACAATAATGAGTTTTACACAACAAAAGTTCTTTTGTAGATACTTAATTGTCCCTTTGTTAAAAACCTCAACTCTTTCTGTTCCTTTTTGGTGCACAAAAGAAATGCAAATAAAATCTAAGCAAAAGAGACAATTTTAAAATAGAAAAGATACCAACTGCTGCAATCATATAAGTGAACTAGAGCTTAATTTTCTGTATGTTCTTTGCAATTTATGTTGTATGCCCAATAACACTATCCGGGACTGAAAGGAAACATAATTTTACTGTCTGATTTATATGTTGAATTTCTAGCATAATATAGACATTCAATAAACAAACTTTTTTAAACAAGAAAATTTCTCTACCCTAAACTAACCCTTGCATGGAATATTTTTCGAAAATTTTAATTTTTTTGAAGATGACTATATCAATTTTAATTAAAATGCTGTATGTTTGAGATATTTTTATGTACATGAAACTTATATCTTGAATTTTGTGGTTACAGCCCATGTAGTTATGTTTACTCTGGATGACTTTTGCACAATTGGTAAACCGTAAGAGATAGACCAAATCTTGCTGTACAAAAAATGTAAAACTCACAATTTGTCTAAATAAATATTTTTGTAGAATTGACCATTTCGGAGTTATTCCTTGTTATTTATGTGAGTTTTGGTGAACTTACACTTCTGTCAAATGGAACATCACTGTTCATTACTTTCTCTACTAGCACACAAGTAGAGGAAATATTGTACTCCACCCAAAAATTCCATGTCGAGATTTCACCAGAAATGTATGTTCTGAGGTCCCCTGAATCCATAAAAATCATTTTTAATACGTTAACCATGCAAAGAGAACGGAATTTCTAAGCTTTAAAAAGATGACTATCGCTCAAAGTCTATGTATGCCTATATTCCCCTTATGCATACAAGAAAATAAGATAATTTCTGCAAATGTTTATCTCAATTAACACGAAGAAGATATATGAATAAGAGTTTTTATGAATTGTTACTACATGAGTAGAGAAAGTCATGTGAGTGCAACACATCAGATTTTTACTTTCTCTACTAAGTGTAGAAAGTAGAGGAAGCATTGTATTCCACCCAAAAATTCAATGCCGAGATTTCACCGGAAATGTATGCTTTGAGGCTCCTGAATAAAAAAAAAAAAATTTTTAGAAAAAGGTCCGTGTGTGTATGTGTGTGTACGTGCGTGTGTGTATGTGAACAGCATAACTCAAAAACGAAAAGTCCGTTAAAAACCAAAGTTGGTATTGAAGTTGAATATATTTTAAGGATGCTACACGAAGATTTTGAAGAAAATTCCTCCATCCTAAGCTATCGTTTACCTAGAAAATTTTTGGAAATTTTTTGCTTTCTCAAAAATAGCTCTCACTACTTTGATTAAAATGTCATATGCTTAAGATATTTTTCTAACAAATTAAATGTATATTTTGAATTTTGTGGCTATTCCTATGTAGTTCTGTTTACTCTTGATTACTTTTAAATAACTCGTAACCCATAAGAGATTGACAAAATCGCACTGTACAAGAAAATGCAGATCTTGTTAAAATACACAATTTATGTTCAAATAAATTTTCTTGTAGAGTGAACCATTTCAGAGACATTCCTTGTTATTTGTGTGTGCTTTCCAATACTTATACTTTTTTCAAATGAACGACGTAATTTACTTTTTATATCTTAGCTGTGCAAAGGGAACGGAATTTTCGAGTAAATACGATACTTTATTTGTGCTTACTGCATATTTGTTAGGCACAGCGTTCTTGTCGCTGATAATCACAAAGGACTGTATGTTGGCTAATGCAGTCGAGAATTTAAATCGATATTTTCACAACTCTACATTGGACAGAGAGTGCAGCAATGCAGCAGCTTCAATTGTAAGCGCTATTGTCTTTTGTGAGCTGCATAACCCAAATTCAAAAATAAATCTAGTTCCCACTATGCTCACAGACTGAGTTGAAGTTGTGAAGTTTATTCCAAACGTTTCTGTGGCACCGCTGAAGAGGTCTTGATATATTGATTATTGGTTAATTTATGTAGCATATGGTGACGAAGTAACGGTTTATTATCGCACCACCTGGGTCAGCCGAGGACTATTCACCGGGATAAAATTTCCGACGAGGATGGGATTCGAACCCACGCGTGCAGAGCACATTGGATTAGCAGTCCAACGCCTTAACCACTCGGCCACCTCGTCTGATACGTTTGCGTTCCTTTCAAGTCTAAGTTAAAGCTGTAGTAGTTGAAAACAAACAGCTTGTGCCAAAAGCTTCATAACAAAATGATAAAATCGTACAAAAGTTAATTATATGCTTTATTTTCAAGTCTGAGATATTCCTATTCTTTTAAATGCTCAGAACTCCTGTTTATATGTACAACTCACAAGTACTAGGCCAAGAGCCCAGATAGCTCAGCCGGTAGAGCATTAGGCTTTTAACCTAAGGGTCCAGGGTTCGAGTCCCTGTCTGGGCGCAGTATTTTAAATGTATTCAATAGAATTTTTGTTATTTTATAATTTCAACAGATCTCGGAATTATTGAAAACTCAGGCATCTTGAAACCTTAGTTTATTTAGCTACCAATTTAATATGAGTCGTTTAGTTTAATTTTATTTGGTAAATGGAATAAAAAATAATGACTTACATACAACTATTATTTTTCCTTATTCAATTGCTCATTAAATCAAAGACGATATTCTCTTTCTCTGCCTTTGATGCACAAAAATTACAAATAAGTTTGAAGCAATAAGGACATTTTTGAATGTAAAAGGCATCAATTAGTATAACCATATATTATACAATTAAACTAGAGCATGTACTTAAAATCGATATTATATACCTAATAAAATATTTCAGGAATCGAAAATATGACTTTGTGCTTTATATTTGTAAGAAAATATAGACATAGCAATTACCAAACGTTTTTTCCCACTTTTTGCAAAATGTTTAGTTAACCTATACATAATATTGTGATCCACAGTTTTCTATTTAAAATTCACAGGATTTATCCCTCCATTGCATGAATTATTTTACTATATATGCCGCTATTCATCTGCTTCTTATGCCATTTTTAAATTCCTATCATAGCAACTTTAGTTATGATTGCTAAGGTGAGACGTTCTGCCAAACATTCTGGGTTTGAATCCCAGTGACTGCTGTCAAATGTAAAGGATGGAAAGGGCCCACAAAATAATCGGTATAACGGCACGCGTGAATAATGACGGGGTTGCATTTGGCTGCCCTAAGTTAAAGAATGGGGAGGGTACACATAAAGTAATCGGTGAAATAGCATGTATGAATGATGAGATTACATTTTTACTGCAGTTATATTAATTTCTTCTTTAATTCTATAAGCATGCTGCAATAAATGAATACGTTAGGTATACAAAAACTACAATATCTGTATTTAATTGTTAAATGCCAGTGTAATATGAAAGGAGCAAAAACTGTATTAAAATATTCAAACACTTTGACTAAACCTTTGTTTACTCAAGGGAACTTTATGAAGGTTATATTTTATACCTATTTTGCGCCAAATTATGTACCCTTACAGTAAATAAAAATTAGTTTTGAACCTCATACTGTTTGTTTCTCGCGCTAAGACTAAATAATGCTGGTATTCACTAGAAATGTTCCGAAACTATGACGAGTTTAGTTTTTCTTTTTTTCCTTTTTTTTCCGTATTACCTGATTGAGCGCATTAGGAGAGCAGAATAGATCAAATTCCCATGTCATGTTGTAGCGCGGTTTACATAAATTAATATTTCCAATATGCAGCTTGAGTTTATTGATAGTCTTGTTCCATGTTATCGTATGTCACACACACACACACACACACACACACACACACACACACACACACACACACACACACACACACACACACACACACACACACACACACACACACACACACACACACACAAGCCTTTCTAGTTCAGAGATAATGCACGCGCTTTGGGCACCTTCAAGCTTCAGTTTAAATCTCAGTGATAGTGCGCACCTTTTGTTCTCCTTTATTTGCTTTCTTCTACGAGATTTTCGATATACCGGGTGGAAGGTTCGGCCATACCAGACGAGTGTAACAAATATGTCCAGTACAATTATTGTCAATAAAGGACCATTTCACCGAAAGAAATAAAAGAATTGTGTGAAATATTTGGAGCCATCTAGCTTCTTGACAAATGGATATAAATGGTTTATTATTTCACTAACTGTCGCGGTAACATTGTGTAAATAATGCTGTAATGCATTTCTACCTTAATGCGAATGAATTTAGACACAATTTGATGTGAATACAAGACTTTGGGCTTTGTTTTCATCCTCGGGTAATACACGGATGCCTAACAACCTTAGTAAAGATACCGGAATACGCGGTAGACGTGCGGCAATTAAGAACGCGGTAACTTATGTTTTATTAGCTTTTGTTACATTTAAAAGCAACTGGAGGTCACGTTGCTGTTTTTCTTTGTTTTCTAGTTTGCGAGAATAACGGGTAATATTTCACCCGTCATAGACAGAATTTTGTATAATATAACGTAATTTATTTCCATATAAAGGATGCTAATATGAAAAAGAAAGGCAGTAGAAAACCAAGATTCAAATGCAGTACTTTGGCACGGAGCCATTTCTACCACTGTAACGGATAGTTCAGCTCTCAAAGTTTGACATAGTGTAGGCAATATCGGACTGAATTTTGCCACTTTGTCACATGGTGTCAGGAGTGGGATTCGTCGAATTGTCAAATTTTCACAATAATATAATAATGAATAATAGAATGACTAATAAAATCATACAATTTGTTTTATTTACGACTTTAAATCATTAAAAAGGTTACGCACTTGGTTTTATTCGTTCTAACTAAATGTTTTCTACTCACCTGAACAGTTTTGTTGATGATTGTTGATATTAATGCAGACGATTGTTTAAATCGATACATTATAGTGCACCGATGCAACACTTTGAATTGTAAGCGTTGTTACAGTGTGTTGACTAGATATAACCTCTTTGTTGTTCAAAGATAAATCTAGTTTAAATTATACTTACAGACAATCTGGCTTGTTCTTTTCCAGGCGTTTCAGTATCACCATGAAATCAACTGCGTAACAATTTGCAATGAAGTGACTGTTTATTACCACTCTATGTGGCTGAATCAAGACAGTAAAATTGCCTTCGACGAGAATGGTATTCGAACCCATGCGTGCAGAGCTCATTGGAGTAGCAGTCAACGTCCTAATCGCTCGGCTACCTATATCGATAAATGTGCAAACATTTTATTAGTTGCAGTTGTATTAGATATAAGACTAACAGTTTGCGCCAAAACGTTCAAAACAAAGTGATAAATTTGTATAAAAAGATATTTGATTTGTAAGTCCGAGATATTCCTGTTTTATTAAATACTCCGAAGCTTTTGTTTATATACACTGCTTAGAACGTACTTGGGAACAGCCCAGATAGCTCAGTCGGTAGAGCTTAGGCTTTTTAACCTAAGGGTCCAGGGTTCAAGTCCCTGTTTGGGCGTGCAGTTTTAAGTGTATCAACAATACATTTTTCGTTACTTTATAAATTAATATATATTTATTAAACTCCAAATACGTTACTGAAAATGAAGTTTGAAGTCAAGTATATTGAAATCCTCGTTTATTTAGTTACTACTTCTTAGGGAGATAGTACGATTTCATGGCATTTATGGTTATGTTGACATTGCAGGAAATTAATTATCCTTTATTCACATCTACCAACTTAACCTGCCCTCCTATATAACTTGCTTTTAAGGTTTAGGCCACTAGCATTTTCACGCCCTTAAACTTAACAATATTTTGATTAACGCAGATATAAAATATACTCAAACCTACTTGTTGATTTTTTACCACCTTAATAATTGTCCTCTTACTTATTTGTATTGCATGTGTTATAATTTAAAAGAATAAAGCACTGGAATCAGTCCAACTTTCATTGCAATGATGATCGAAGATTTTAGGCAGTGTCTGAATCTTAATAAATGTGTTCCGCCAGATAAACGGTGTAGGCCGTGCTCAAATCATAGTAATCATGGCTAACTTGAACGAGTGTGTTACCAGAAGAAAATTAGAAAATAGGCTGTACTTCTGTTACATCTGAAAAATCAAAAGAGAGATTTGAAAGATGGTATAGTTAATGCAAGCTAAGTTCAACGATCAAGATATCATTGAAGGTTAGTATTTCACATTTCATTCATACGGCATATTAAATTACTAATTATTATCTCCCAAAAGTTGTATGCAATTCACGTGTGTTAAGTGTTTTTACTAACCCTCAACTGCGTTTCGTCTATTCAAACTTTTCGTCGATCCAGACAAAATCACTTATCCTTATATGGCAATATACTATAATATGAGTCGTTGATGTTTTATTTAATGAATAAAATAAGTAATATTGGGCGTTACATACAGACAATTATTTTCCATTTGATTGCTCATTGAATCAAAGGTGATATTCTCTTTCTCTACTTTTGATGCACAAATTGTAAATAAGTTTGAAGCAATAAAATCATTTTAAAAGAGAAAAATACTACAATGTCCGGATGAAATGGAGTTGAATGGAAAGGGAGGGACAGAAATTTTGGGGATGTGATTAATCTTCCCAGCATTTGCATGGTGACCGGAGAAACCCTCCGGAAAAAGCATGGATCAGGAAGGTCAACCACGGTAATCGAAGCCATACCCTCCCGAATAGGAGTCGCAAACGTTACCACGGCGCCAGCTCGGTCCGTCGGATGACTTTTAATATAGCCGTTCCATTTAGCATCCCCAATTTTGTGAAATTATTTTTAAATAAAGGACAGTAAACTTTTCAAGCTTTGTACTTTCTTTTTAGTCCTGAGTTATTTAATGATATAAAGGCTCCAATGTTTTCATTTTAAGAGAATACCTAATCCGTTGAGAATATTCAACCAAATAAGAACAAAACTAGTGAATGTTAGCGTTTGCTATCCTCGAGTTGCCAATTTAAATAGGTTGGACATGCTGCATAGCCTATAACGATCGATAACAGCAAAATATCGCCTCAAGAGCTTCTTATGTTCCGCTAGCCACGATTTTCAATATTTTATACTTGCAATATATGTTCGTAATAAGCTATACATTACTACATAACATTCTGAGGAAACAAATAAAATTGCTTGCACAAGCTGATTAAAAGACTTTCTGCTCAGAAAATAAATAAAACAAAACACATGTTACATCAAGATTCGTGACTATGTATGCATATTTCTTGTAATAAAATATACCCGGTTTCTATTTCAGTTTTACACGCATTCTCTGTTGAGTAACAACTGCATTCTTTATGAAATACATGTAGACATATTTTTTACTCCATATTCTCAACGAAAGGTGAAAGTCATCGTAATAAGCACCCTCTAATATGACTACCAACATGCTCGTATTGAAAACAACCAGGTCTTCAAATGTATTTTAGTTTCTTAATCATTTAGGGACAGACTAAATGGTGAAAAGTGCTAAAAAGAGAAATTTAAATTTTTTATGTAGTGTTATTTTCCCTTTAATTTGATATCTATTTTAACGTAGGGATAATTCTCATTCTTTAAGTACCTTTTTAAATATGGTATTGGATCTGCCACTTTGTGCTGAGCATTCTGCCCCACTTCACTGAAAAGAAAAATCGGATGTGTTACACTCTCATGACTTTCTCTACTCTTGTTCTAACCATTCTTACAAACTCATATTTCTATATCTTCTTCGTGTTAGTTAAGATAAACATTTGTACAAATTATCTTATTGCTTATTTCTTTGTAGGTGCAAAGGGAACATTAGAATACAGTAAGCTTTGTGTGATACTCAAATCTTTTAAAGCTTTGAGATTCCGTTCTCTTTACACACTTAACACACACACATAAAAAAAATGAACAACGATGTTCTATTTCACGAAAGTTTTAAGTTTTCCGAAATTCACACACATAACAAGGAATATCTCCGAAATGGTTTACCCTAAAAGAAAATTTATTCAGACATAAATTGTGTATTTTAGCAACATCTACATTTTTTGTACAGTAAGATTTTGTCTATCTCTAGCGACTTACCAGTTATGCAAAAGTCGTCCAGAGTAAATACGACTACAGGGGCTATAGCCAGAAAATTCAAAATATATATTTCATTTGTCATAAAAGTATCTCAAACATATGACATTTTAATTAAAATCGTTAGAACCATTTTCAAGAAAATCAAAAGTTTCGAAAAATTTTCCACGTAAAGGGTAGTTTAGGGTGGGACTATTTTCTTCAAAATCTTCGTTTCCATCCTTGAAAGACATTAAACTTAAATACCAACTTTGGTTTTTAACCTATTTTTCGTTTTTGAGTTATGCTGTCCAGAGACACACAGACACACACTCGGACCTTTTTCTAAAAATGCTTTTTTTTGGGGGGGGGGGGGGCTCAGGGGGTCTCAAACCATATAATTCCGGTGAAATCTCGACATTGAAGTTTTGGGTGGAATTAAATACTTTCCCTACTTACCAGTAGAGAAAGTAAAAAGTCATAACTCCTACACTGAAATAGAGAGGTACACTTTAGCCCATATTTGTGCTATAATCAGTACTACTGCTAAACATAGCAGTTGTGTACTCAAGCCATGTGACTTCTTTCTGTGCAAACATATGCGAGTTGGTTTTCTCATGTTTTTTGCTTTAAATCGTTTTCCTTCTATGAATGATCCGGTTTTCTCAGAAATAGGACTGAAGATGATTAAATCAAAATGTTATGTATAAACAACTTCTATGTGATATGCGCATGGGGTCGACAAACTTTTTTTCAGGGGTTGGAGCTTTGCAATCAAATAATATTAATTCATTATTCTGCCATCAAAAACTGTAAAAGATATGAGTTATGGTATTTGATTTCATAATAATTTATGCACATGGACGTTAATATATTACAAATCTCGTATTTTCAATGTCTATCGGTAATAATTCGCATGGACTTTGAAAAATTTGTGTAAAGTATAAAGATCTGATAACTAATGTTGGGGTGCGGAATCACTGTTGATAATAAAATAAACATTTATAACTGTCGGTACGAAACTATTGTTAGGGGTAATTATCAGTAAAGATATGTAGCTATTAACTGAAAATAATGCATTCCTTACGCGCATTAAAATTGCGAATAACATAACTGGCAAGCTCATTAATTGCGACACAGGGGCTATGAAACAATCGTGTTCCCGAGGAACACTTGTTCTTTGCATCACCTGACCTGACCGCTGTTGGCAGGCTGAGAACAGCCCGAGGTGTGTCAAACGTGTACCTGCCCTTTTAGGACTTAACTACTTTCTGACGGGATGTGGGGTTTTGCAGTGTGACGGGTGAAGTTTAGATTGTAGATAGAAGGGAAGTAGCAATTCTGTGCTCCTCATCAGCTGCTTTCCAGTGTGCAACTTCCGTTGGGTATTGCTGGTGTGTGGGTCCAAATATGGAGGTATAAAATTTAGAATTTTGATTCCCGGCAACGCTGATACGGTCCTGACAATTGACAGCTTCGTTAAACAACAAAATAATTTTAATACTTTTTGTGAGGCACAAACTATTTCGTTGGTCTAGGTGCTAAAGTCCCTTTCTGATCCTCGTCATGGAGTCATTCTCTGTTCCAAGCGAGTGAAAGTTAATGTTTTTCATAAATCAAATGTATATAAACTTAAAATACGCGTTCAAAGTAATATTCCTTCACTGCTTTTACGAAATTCTTTCACATTCTCTACTACGAACACAACTTTCTGTATATTAAGTAGACCAAGTATTGCATCCCACCCAAAAAAGTGGATACCAAGAATTCACCTGTAATACATGCTTTGAATCCATAAAAATCATGGATAGAAAAATATACACATGTGGGAATGTATTTGTATGTCTGTGTACAGTATAACTCAAAAGCGAAAAGTGGGTTAAATCCAAACTTAGAACTGAAGTACCTTCCAAAGATTCGACCCGAAGATATTCGGAAAAATATCCCCAACACGGACTATCCTTAGATAAATGAATTTCTTTGGTTTTGATTTTCTAAAAAAAAGGCTCCAACGATGTTGATTAAATTCCACATCTTTAAATATTTTCATAACAAATTAAATGTATAACTAATTTTCTGGGAATATTTTTGAAATCTTCATTTTGAATGGTTTTTGTGTAGTTGGTAAAGACAAGGAAATACTAATGGCAACAATAAATGGCAAAATCTTTAACTATACGGGATCAACAAGCACGAACAATGGAGTAGGATATTTGTTCCCATCAAAACTAAATGAAAAAGTAACGATGCAATTGAAATTCCAGGCAATAATAACATCAAAAGGAAGTATTAATATTATAGGTACATGCGCCAACGTCTACTCATAGAGGAGAAGAAATAGACGACTTTTAGGAAGAGTCGAACAGTGTCTTAAACTTATAAGTCATGATTTAATTTTTTCATGGACGATTTCAACAACCAAATATGTAGGAGAATGGATGTTAACGAATATAATAACGTAACAGAAAAATGTGTTCTAAGAGGGAGAACTACCGCAGGTCACCCACTGATTCAGTCTGCATTAGGAAAAAAACTAAAAATTACTAACATCTTCAAGAAAGAACCCAAACGGAAATGGAACTGGCGATTACTGAATAGGGAAATAAAAAACGAAATCGACTTTATACTCAGTGGCTGCTTATATCTTGTTCACGACATGCAAAGTTTGTAGACTAAACTTAGACTATATCCATTGAACAAGAAGTATAAACAAACAGTTCAATAGGAGCAAAATGTTTCAGCATATACTCCCAAGAACTGCTTGATCCCATTTAAAGAAACGCTTGCTCAACGAGTAGAGAAATTAAGAAAAAAAGAAAGCAGAGTCTTCAATAAAAAACAAAACAGAATCTAAGCTCAGTTATGATATACGAGAAATGATTGAGCTAAAAGGAGAAGCCAAAGCTGTACGAGTTACCAATGTTTCCCTAATATATTAAGCAGAAATCAATAAGTTAACGAAAATAATAATAAGGCATGACATAAGTAAACATAAAGAAAATAAAGTATAGCAAACCATGCGAAACACTAAGTCACTAAAGAAAATCAGACAAGAGCTAAGCAGTGGCAAAACTTGGATTAAATCATTAACATCAGCTCAAGGTCAAAGTAAAACATCAAGAACAGAAATAGTAAAAACAGTAACAAACATATATAGTAATCTTTACAGATGCTCAACTCCTAATTTGAAAAACTCAATAGCCCAGCTTACATAACACCTTCTCAGGATGTTCCAACAGTTCCACCGATAATACGAAGTATAGAAAGCTACAACAGACCAGAAATCTCTAGGCGATTTACTGACTTTTAAACGAGTACACAAAAGTTGGAGAAAATGAACTACTGACAGAGTGTTTTAACTGACAAAAAGAAATAATTGCAGAATTACGGTGAATCAACATCATACTACTACATCAGAAAGGATCAAAGAATAACATGAATAATTATCTTCCAATCACCATAATGTCAACATTTTTACAACTTTTTCCACTAAAGTAACAAGAGGAACAAATCGATTCTTGAATGAGAATCCACTTTATAGAACAAGCAGGACTCCGTACTGTGTTGTCAACTATAGATCATTTACAAACTGTAACTCAAGTCATGGTAAAAGGTCAAGAATTGAAATTGGATATTATACTCGAGTTTCATAGCTTTTACAAAAGTCTGATGATATTGAAGCATTAAAACCAAGATACAACTGGAGACACTAGTTTACACCTGGAAAGAGGAGTGAGTCAAGAGACTCAAAAGTTTCAGTTTTTACTTTCTCTGCTGATAAGTAGAAAGAAGTATTGTATTCCACCCAAAAATTCGTTGTCAAGATTTCACCAGAAATATGTCTTTTGAGACCCCTGAATAAAAAAGAAGCATTTTTAGAAAAAGGTCCGTGTGTGTCTGTCTGTGTGTGTGTGTGTGTGTGTGTGTGTGTGTGTGTGTGTGTGTGTGTGTGTGTGTGCGTGTGTGTGTGTCAGTCTGTGGACAGCATAGCTCCAAAAACGAAAAGCCGATTAAAAACCAAAATTGGTATTTAAGTTTAATGTCTTTCAAGGATACGACACGAAGATTTTGAAGAAAATAGCCCCACCCTAAACTACCCTTTACATAGAAAATGTTGATTTTCTTGAAAATGGCTCTAACGATTTTGATTAAAATGTCATATGTTTTAGGATATTTGTATGACAAATGAAATACATATTTTGAATTTTCTGGCTATAGGCTATGTAGTCCTGTGTACTCTGGATGACTTTTGAATAACTCGTAAACCGTAAGAGATAGACAAAATCTTAATATACAAAAAATTTAGATGTCGCTAAAACACAAAATTTATGTCTGAGTAAATTTTTTGTAGAGTGAATCATTTCGGAGATATTCCTTGTTATTTGAGTCAGTTTCGGAAAGCTTGAAACTTTGGTGAAATGGAACATCGTTGTTCATTTTTTTATATGTTAAGTGTGCAAAGAGAACGGGATCTCAAAGCTTTAAAACAAATATTATCGCTCAAAGCCTGCTTTATTCTAATATTCCCCTTGTACCTGCAAGGAAATAAGCAATAAGATAATTTGTACAAATTTTTATCTCAACTAACACGAAGAAGATATAGGAATAAGAGTTTGTAAGAATTGTTAGTACAAGAGTAGAGAAAGCCATGTGAGAGCAAGACATCAGATTTTTAGAAAAAGGTCAACTGCCTCTCACCGCAAGTCTCGCTGAGAGGCACGGCACGCTACTGGCCTCTCTTACGCCGTGGAGTTCTGCAAATATTTTAACGCACGAAAGGTTACGGCGGGGCCGGCTCTAGTGGGCCACCTGGTATATTTGCGTTACGTCTTCAATAATTATCATTTGCAGCGAACAACGCCAGTGCTGATTGTTTCTTTAGTAATTTAATTGTGTTTATCGAATACTTGTTGTGATATAGTTTAGGAGTTTAAAAACTCAATTAAATTACCTAAGAAAGTTTACAAATAAGAGGTGGTTTCGGTAAGATAATTATGAGAACGATGCCACTTTCTTGCATTTTTATTAGTAAATATATTCCTGAAGTGCCTTGTCTATATCATCTTACATTACGTTGCTTCTTGCGCGGCTTCTTTTATATTTTGAATCCACAAATCCCCAAATCTCACCATTTAGCACTTTGCATCCAATATGTGAAGAAATATAACAGGTTTTTCCACAGATCTATTTTTCACCCAGCGCTTTTTTGATGACACGGTTTAGATCAATCTCCAATTGCATGAAAATATGCCTCCTAAACTCTTAGTCATATCGAAACAAAGCTTATAGGAATGAAAAAAATTTGATGAATTGAACTTACATGAATGTCTCTACTGTTTTAGATTCTCTGCAGCTACCTGCCAGACTTGCAGAGGTCCTAGCGGACGACAAAGCAGCGGTTGATAGAGTTTTTAAGTTTATAGCGGATTGTAATATCAATTTGAGGATTTAAAATTTTAGATATTTGTTTATGCCTTTTGACCCATTTATTACATTGTTTTATATCCGGCTATTGCCACTGTTTCTACGTTTATTTGTATTTTTTCTTTGATACTAGTATTTTATTTTTGATTCAAGTTTATATATGGATATTGCTATGAATGTTAGAAGGGCGCTAATGACCCAGAAGTTAAGCGCCCTTAAATCCACAAATCATCATCTACTGTTTTACAAATATTGCTGCAAATGTCTTTTCCTGTATCTACTTCATGTTAACTGAGGTAAATATTTGCAACTGGTAAACTGTGTAACTGGTAAACCGTAAGAGATATAACAGTCTTACTATAGAAAAAATGTAGAGCTCGTTAAAACACACAAGTTAGGTACAAATGGTTTTTTTTTTTTTTTTTTTTTTTTTTTTTTGAAGTGAAGCATTTCGGAGATATTCCTTGTTCTTTGTATGAGTTTTGTAAAACAAACTTTTATCAAGTGGAAGGTCGTTATTTGTCTTTTTATCTCTTGGCCGTGCCAAGAGCGGAATTTGAAAGCTTTTAAACATTTGACTATTGCTCAAAGCCTACTGCATTCCCATATTTCCCGTGTGCCTATAAGAAAATTAGAAATAAAATAATTTTTGCAAATGTTTACCTCGATTAACATAAAGTACATACAGGAAAAAATATTTGCAGAAATATTTGTAAAAGAATAGAGAACGTCATGTAAGTTCAATACATTTTTATTACTATAACCTTTGTTTCAATGCAAAGGTCATCAAGAGTGAGCAAGACTACATGGGCTATAGCTAGAAAAGTCAAAATACACATTTCATTTGACATAAAAATATATTATTAAAGAGGAATTTTAATGAAAATTGTGAGAACCATTTTGAGAAACTCATAATTTTCGAAAACTT